>PVJA010005877.1:0-76695 GCA_004027025.1 Myocastor coypus
GGTATGTCCTTTGACCTGGTGCAAATTATGGAAACTTGCTGATCTCTTGCTTCTTCATCTGGAAGGTGTAGATAGCAACAGTTCCTAGTTCACAAGACTGCAGATTAGGTGAGATAATACGTGCAGACCTTTTAGCTCAGTGGCTGGCATATTCTTATTTAGTAATTGGTATTTTAATCATGACAGCTAGCACTGGGAAAGAAATAATGATGTGTGATAGTAAATTCTTCATTTCAAGGAATAGTACTGCAGACATTCATAAGGAATGAATTGGTATTGTGGCTCACTGTGTCTCTTGAGCGGATTTTTCATAGGCACATGACCTCCAAAGGGGTTTAGATTTTATTTTTCAAGTTACATGAAACAATATATGTTGTCATTGGAATCCTACACTTAAAGCTGAATATTAAAACACATCAAACTTTTTAAAGTTATTTCTACTGTTATTTTAACTTCCAAAGTCTACTTTACCTTTTAGGAAGTTTAAGTAAAGAAATATATTTCTCTTTCATGATGTTCAAAACCTAAAAGATCACACTGAAAAGAACAGCAGGTAAACAGTGAGATTTCTCAGGCTGTCAAATTGATCTAAAATGTTTTCTGCCTGAGTTTAATGGATGGAAATGAAGAGCTCCTATAATTATAGAGACAGCATAAGGAAAGACACCAAGTTTAGAAAAGTGCTAGGGAAAAATGATATGAGAGCTATTTTAATAAAGATGAGTAAACACACATGGCATAGCAAGTCAGACATAGATATAGGTTTGTGACTTGTTTTTACTTTTTTATTTGGGTATTATAAAAAGCAAATGCACACACTTTTGCACATTTCTATATGGCTGAGTGGATTTTTAAAACTTAACCTACTCAAGGGCTAGAGAGATAGCTCAGTAGAATAAGCGCTTACCTGGTAAGTGCAATGTCCTGAGTTCTATCCCTGGTACTGCAAAAAGAAAAAGAAAAAACAAATAAACCTACCCAGTTGCTAGATGATAAAAATAGACATGAGCAGTACACCAGGAGTTCTACGTATGTTGCCATCCAATTTATCCATGAAGGAAGGTTCTATTTCCTTCTGGAGCAGTTTTACTTCTTTCCGTTCTTTCTATGAGGTGAATATGATGGAATGTACCATTTTGAGGCTATTATCTTGGTCAGTAATTTCTGAGACCATATTGCTGAAAGAAGTTGTATATAATTGATTCTTATTGCTGGATAGTACAATTGGGTGGGTGTTTTGTTGCTTTTGTTTTGTTTTTGCTATAGTATATCACATTTATACACTCTAACAATGGCAATGTGGAACGTTTCCAACTCAAAGTTTTCAGCTTAAAATTTGAATAACTAGTTAATTTTCAAATTGTTAAAAATATTACATGAATATTCATATTGCTGTGTATGTGCTTACCTTTTGATGGGTATCTGCATGGTTTTCTGTTCAATATACTCATCTAAGTAGCTCTACATTTTAATTATCAGTAGGAAAGAAATCAAACATTCTGAAGCTTTGCGAGGCCTTGATAAGTTCTACTTACTCAATACATTGCATTTATTTGAGATTCTCTGGCAACATCCCTGAAGAAATGTGAGTTTCAGAGTAAGACTGTTTACAAAGCATTAGTCTTCCGGAAGGCAGCTCAGAAATTGCTGCTGCAGCTATCTCTTCACAGGGATTGGCTTTGTTTGTCTTTAGTTGATTGAGAGTGATAGTTGAAAACTGCCTTTACTTTTACTTTCTGGTGGAATTCCACACTCTAGAAAACAATGAATCATTGTATAAAGTCCTAGAATTTCCTTAAAAAACAGCAAAAATCCTTTAGGTTCTAGGACTTGCCCCAGATCTTTTCAACATATGCCATGGTTGTCACCTTTATTTGCTCAACTAATGTGCCAGGCGTTAGTGTTGAATTTCATTATTACTATGACGTTTAACAAATTGAATGTTAGTTATCAGGAGATAGAAGGATATTTTACATATGTTCTGGGGCAGAGCAAGTCAACTGGCAAAATGATATTCTTGCTATTTTTTCTTGTTATAGACATGCCACATTGTTTTCATGTGTGAAAGAAGGATTGAAATGGCCTTCTTAATACTGTCCATACCACACAATTCCTGTGTTCTTTGGATAAAAAAGTGCATACTTTTCCTGTGGAGAGGGAATTACCCAATTAGTAGATATGGCTTACTAAAATTTTTTCCTGAATAATTTGGAAATGAAGGTGAGGAAGCACTACAGCCCCCTCTTAGAGTTTCCACTTCATAAACTAGAGGCGCCCCAGAAATGACACTGTTGTGGTTTACCATTCACCACAGCTACCTCAGGAAGCAACTAGAAGGAAGTGGTGGCACTGAGGGCTACCGAAAAGGAGTGCTTCTGGGCATGCGCAGTTCGAAGGACTAGCCCTAGTCTATCATCTTCAACATAACCGTGAGGCGTGTTTCTCAGCATGTACCTGAGTGAGACTTCAGTGTGTACCTGAACTTCCTGCTGCCATTCTGATTTAGCATGTCCAGGAGGGCTTTGGAGTTCTGGAAAAGCTATCTACTCACTTTTGGCATAATTTCAGGTAAGAGTTTGCTCACTGTGGATTTCTGTAGCATCAGATATGATGAGTACTTTCTATTTACATAGCCCTTTTAGCCTAAGGTGATCAAAATCAATCTTGAAAATCATTTTCCTAGTGACCTTGATTTTATGCAGAAGCCTACTGGTTAAGCTTCAATATTTCTTTGCTGACTTCTTTGCGCTCCAATTTTACACTACGTAGAGTTTTTCTTCTCCATAAGCCTCCCTTCCTCCTCCCATTTTCTGCCATTCCATCTGAGAGTGTAGCGATAGCTGTCTCACTCATTTGGATTTGTTCTGCTCTTTCCCTGCGGTACAAAGGACTTGTATGAATCAATTTAAATTGGCCAGAAGAAATAGCCAGAAGCCTGCTTATGTTCAAATCCTCTGCCCTAATCACCAGTATGGAAAACCCATTGAAAAGCCCTACACATAATCTTACATCCATTGCATTAAAGATGAAACTGCCGAATTGAAAAGATCTCAGCCAATTAGAATTGAACACATAGCTCAATAGTGTGGCTGGCAGTTAGATTTGAAACGGCTGCCTTTGACAAAGAAAAGTACTCCTTTGTGTCAGGCTGTTTAGGGTCAGAAAATAACCCAAGCTAGAAAGAAAACTAAAAACTTCTAACTCGCATCAGCCCTGAAAGCAGTTAAAGTAATTTCCAGAGGCTTCTATCCCAATATCTAATTATCCAGAATACAATATTTGTATATGGCAGAAGAGCTCTAATTCATACTGACAAGGAACTGAAGTTGGAGAATTAGTGAGTAAGTGAGCAAAAACAATAAAAATCAAGGCTCCTGCACTGTGATATATACTTTGTTCATTCCTTTTGACAAGTGTAGTATGATGTGAATTATTTATAGTAAATGTACTATAGAATACTCTCTAAAAGTAATGAAATTTTACAGTCACATGTTTCTATGGATTTTATCCAGTAAAAGTTAACTTAGTTGAAGATGAGTGAAGAATTAAATAAAAAGTTGTTTGATAAAATAATTTATAAACTTTAACCCATAGACTATAAATTCCCAGGCAATTTCTATTTTAAACTTTTATCTGTTTGGTATTCAGTTAAGTCTGGTGAACTCAGTTTAGTGTGCTATAGTGGACTGGGAATGAGGTATAGGTATGGCTAAACAAAATGTATAAATGGCATTGGAAATCCACGTGTGATGTCTTTGGTACAGTGAATTACCTTTCCATATATTAAATTTGTAAGTGAAAGAATAGCAACCCTCCCTAGAATGGAAGAATTTTTATTATTATTATAGTATAGGGAAATAGATTGCAAATTTTTTAACTATAATAACTATAAGAATATTTATACAAAGAATGGATCATAGAGGAAAATTTATATTCATTAAAAATGTATTCTGTATGCATATGTATTTTCATTATCAAACTACCCCTCTGATTTGGTATTATCTTTCTATCTGAAACACTTTCAGCTTTCAGGGCTGCAGAGATAGCACAGTGGTCTAAGAGCCTGCCTGCCAAGCATCTGATCCCCAGTGCAGCACGCTGTGCGGCCATACTGGCCACGGAAGCCTGCTGTGGGGGTACACGCCTGTCATCCCAGCTCTGGGGAGGCTGAGACAGGAGGATGACTACAATTCTGAGCTGGGTAGTGAAACTCTTCACCAAATACACACATACAGAGAAAGAAGAAGAGAGTAACCTGTTGGATCTCATTTGTACAAGCAAGAACAGACAGCAGACATCTGTTCTTTTCCTATCACACTCTAAACTCAGAGAGGTCCAAGCCAAGTTTTCATTATTAAACAACTGTCAGCAACTTCTTTGTTTTCTTTGTGACCTCACACTCTGTCTTAAAATGAGAAAGTTAACAGCCACTTGGCACAATTCTGGTGATGATGAAGGATAAGAGGTAAATGCTTAGAACCTAACAGATTCTCAAGAAAAGTGGTGATAGCTATTATTGTTAAGTGCAGGACAAAAGTTCACTGATGTCCACTTCACACTCCCAAATCCAATGATCTGTGCTAATTTGTAGCATCCTTCGTTGTACAATAAGAAGTCATGGTCTGTAAAGTGATAGATATTCTCTATAAATAAGCGAAAGAAGAGTTTATCTTCCTGACAAATATCACTGGACAGACTTGACAAACGAAATATGGATAGTCTTATTATGTTTCTATCCTTGCTTATGGATTCAGTTAGAGTATTAATTCTAAAACTGTACGACCAAAGCAAAATCAAGATTTTGAAAAATCACTACTTAAAATACCATGAAAGTAATTCATGTGTACCATTCTAACATTTGTAATGGTATGCAAGAATGGTAAACAATATTTTAAAATTTCTTCTCTTTTTTTTGTGGGACCAGGATTCAAACTCACGACCTTGCACTTGCCCAGCAGGCACTTGTGCCTCGGAGCTATCTCCCCAGCCCCAAAATTTCTATATTTTAAATCTTCACACATCTTAACTACAGCATAGTTGTACTTCACCAAGAATTTGAAACCATGTTTTCAGACCACCGTGTCAAATGGCTCTTAAATTCCTCTACACCGATATCAAAAAAATGTGTATATCTCAGAAACTCATGATAACATCCTTCTATCCTGATCAGTATGTTTCCTCTGTAATCTTTTACCTTATCATTTAATAGCACTACCATTAATGTTATCATCTAATTCATAAGTTTAAAATCATGGTGGTAGACCAAGCAGATAGCTCAGTGAACTAAGCGCCTGCATAGGCAAGCACAGAGACCAAGATTCCATCCCCAGCACCTCATGCTGCACCAACCCTAACCCCAGGCGTGCTGAGCCAGCCACCAAGACCGGGAGTGCTGGCTATCGTCCCAGTACTGGGGAAGGTAAAAACAGGAGGATCACTATGGGTTCAAGCTGCATAGTGAAATTCTGCACCAAATGCACACACACACAAACACACACACACAAGACACATCCATATATAATCAGGCAAAAAGTTGATTTTACTTCATAAGTAAATTTTGAATCTATCCTTTCTTATTTATTTTCACTACTACTATTTTAATTCAAAGTATTCTAGTCTTTCTCCCGATCAATTTTAGTAGCTCGATAGCTATGGTTTTGTTTCTTGATTGGTTGACTGGTTTTTGTCCTCAGTGCCTTTGGCATCTCTTTTTCCCACTGTAGACTCAGATGCATGCAAGGTACAGTAAGGCTGCATCATCCCCATCTTAAAGCCTCTCACAAATACATTATCAACTATGAGAAAAAAACCCAGCTTGTTAGCACACAAAGGTTTTCCTGCACTGTGACCCTCCTGTTTCTCAGGCCCCACAGTGAGTCACTTTTCTCACCAGGGGACTCCGGCTGACACAGCCATCCCCATATGTACTGCATCCCTAGCCTGCACTCGGTGAGCGCTCTACCAATCTCTCCAGATAGCCCTGTCAGGCAGTGTCCTTTGGCAGCATGGTAGTAAAACTCCTGCATTGCCTGTCAGGCTATTCCATCTTCCCAAGTTTTTGCTCATACAGTCCTCTCCGTCTCTCCCTCACCTGACTCCATTTTCTTCCCCCCATTTTCGTATTTAGTACAGGGTCTCACTATGCAGATCAGACTCATGGTGATCTTCTTGTTTTTAGCCTCCCCAGCACTGGGACTACAGGCATGCACCACCCCCCCAGACTCTGTCACTGACTCAGCATGTCCTGTGAGCAGGGCTGGCACAGCATGCAGAACTGGAGATTGAACATTGGTCCTTTGCTTGATAAAGCAGGCACTTTGTCTGCTGAACTATCTCTCCAGCTCTGTATCACAAGCTTAAAATTTCTCTTTCTATTTAGCTTTCTTCAAGACAGAGTACATGGATCCTTTTCACTGATGTTCCAGCTGAGCAGATATGGTCTTTCTTATGTTCTATTGTATCATGTGCACATCTTTAACTCCGTGTTTACCAGTGTGAAGCTTCTCTTTTTTTTATTTTATTTGTTTATTTTTCTTGCTCCAGAACTTTTGTTTGTTTATTTATTTATTCCTATGGCCGGCTCAGCCTGCCCTGAGGGTAAGGCTGGCGCAGCATGTGGTGCCGGGGATTGAACCGCGGTCCCTGAAGCCGCCTAAGCTTTCCTAAGCAGGCGCTTTAGACCACTGAGACATCCTGCTGGGCCCCTGAAGTTCCTCTTCATGCTGTAAACTATTTGTGAACAAGCACTTGGCTTCTGAATCAGTGTTGTTCAAAACTTTAAATCTGGCAGACGTCTTCTAATAGTTGCTCAGTATTTACTTGTTGAAATTAAACAGAAAAAGACAAATAGAAGTTTTAGATTTAATGTTTTATTTTCTATTTTACTAAAAGACATCAGGTGACTTAATGTTCTCAAGAACACCAGTTGACACTTTTCTTTTGTCTATGTGGTTGTGTGTATGAGTCACACAGCTTACCTTGTAATTTCACATCTCCAGCCTTCAAGGAAATGGACAAGATTTTAAAGAATGTTATAAAAAAGCTTTCCTTTTCATATACTGGCATGGTATCTCTCAGGTCTTAGGAAATTCATATTTCCAGCTGAACAGACAGGACAAAAGTGAAAAAACGGATATGATTATCATAAAATAACAGATGCTATTCATAAAGCAAAAATGAAATATAGTGATGACCGAAAAAATTCAAGGTCCTGGCTGTCTAAAAGGAAGTAGATGTGGAAAACCTCTGTGGAGACAGCCTCTGATGGATACATGGCCAATAATTTTTTAAAAGCAAAAATAAACAGGAAGGTAGAAGAGAGAAGAACAGTGAAATCGCTTCGTTGTACAATCTTGGCGGCCCGCACATCTGCTTGTTGCCATCTCCAGGTGAAGCACTGGTAGCATTCCTATTTGGGTCTGGCAATGAAAGAACAGAAATGGTGTGTGAATGGGGGCAGGAGTTCCCTCTTTGTGATGTAAAGTTAAGACTCTTTTCAGATGGAAGGCCAGAAATATGCAGCAAGTCAGGAGTTTTCCTTCTTTTCATCTGACTGGTACTTTGGGGATAGCTCAGAGTTACCTTACCGGGACCATGACAGGCCAGGGAAGGACAAACACCAGAAGTCACTCCCTGACCTCTCTGATCCACTAATCAATGCTGCTGGACCGTGAGCATGGAACATGATAGCAAGGGAAGACAATGGAACCACCAGCGATGTCTCATTTACATCATTTGTACCAAAGTTTCGTTTTTATGGCTGAGTAGAAAGCGAGGTCCAGGCTGCTCCTTGCATGACGTGGTAATGTGGGACGTAGGCAGTGAGTTAGAATTCCTTGGCTTCTCCAGTCAAGACCCAATCTACGTGTCACCAGACCTCCCGGAAGCTCTCGAAGTCACTCAGTGAAGGAGGTGGCAGTGCCAGTGTTGTCTTCCTTCAGTCTCCAGATTCAATTCTGGTGATGATGCCCATAGCAAAGGACGAGTCACAGTCACGCAGTGACTGTGTCCAAGCTGAGATGCAAAGGATGGGAAGAACACTTTATAGAGAAATAATTCAAGCTGTACTTCTTACGTGACCCTGAAACCTCTGCTGTGCGTATGATCACGGTACAGATGCTGCACTTGGCTGGTAATATTGTCTTGGAGCACCTCATCACCTTAAAACCTGAGACTCTGAGGCAGTTCAAAGTTGAAAGGAAAAGGTTTGAAGGGGAAATATCACAATGAATGTAAGCAGCAAAGAAACACAAGAAGATAAATTAAAGGGAAGGCATAGAATCTGAGGGCTGCACACACGGGAGCAAGAAGGGAAAGAGGCTTCAACCCGGCAGAGGAATCGCATTTGCCAAAATCTTCAGGTGCTCCATCCAGTGAGTAATACTGCGAAAGTGCAAGTCATTATTATAACTGCATTAGGCTAATAACATAGCAACCTCCTGTTTGGGTAAAATACTTGGCTGTGGATAGCAAAGTTTTAGATATAGAAAAGCATTTTATTTAATTAGTGGAACTTTGATTATCTCTGGACAGGTTCCGTTAGTGTATCTTGGTTATCTGAGTGCATTCTCCATCAGGACTTTGGTTTACCAAGTCCACTTACAGAGTTCCATCAAAGCGTCCCTCTGCTTAACTCCTTGCCAAGAGCAAGAGACCTGGGCTTCAGTGGTTACAGCTGTTTGGGGCTTCCTTTCACGGTCTTCAGAGCAGCGCTAGTGCGGGAACAGGTCTCACGTGGGGGAAATCAGGCTGCGATGCCTTCCAGAGCGGAAGGGGCCCCTTGGCATTTCTCTGGCAGCCTTTTTCTTATCATCCGCCAGAACCAGGCACTCATTAGGCTCCTGATGAAAAGCATCCCCAAGAAAATGCCAGCAAGCTGTGCCACTGTGCTGGCAGGAAATTAAAACTGCTCAGAGCAAGTGGAGCCAAGAGAGCTGTTGCTAAGAAAGGTAATGCGCGGAGTGTGATCGCTGACTCGCAGGCGTTCAGGACTCGGGACACAGCATGCTGCCTCACTAGGAAGGCGCGGGCCTCTCTCTTCCACCAGCCAGAGCTGGTTCCACGGAGGGGCCGAGCCCAGCAGGGAGGTTGACTCTGAGATAAACTTTGTCATCCTCATGTATGTGCTAGGGCTAGGGTATTTTCTCGGCCCTGAAGAAAGCACTTCTAGAAAAACAAGAAATAAGACAAAATACATTTTTTGTTTTGCATTTTGTGGGTTATTTTTCTGGCTCCAAATTAAACCGCAAAACAGAACAAACAACAGCAAAAAAAAAAAAAAAAAAAAAAAAAAAAAAAAAAAAAAAAAAAAAAAAAAAAAAAAAAAAAAAAAAAAAAAAAAAAAAAAAAAAAAAAAAAAAAAAAAAAAAAAAAAAACAAAGTTTCCTGAGCCACTGCAGGGCCGTGGAATTAGAGTGGAGCAGGAAGGTGAAGGCCTCTGAGCTGCGAACCTAACAAGGGACTGGTGAAGGTTCGATTCCAAAGAGTTTTGCTGTTGTCGTTAATCATACTACATCTATCCTGAGGATAAAATGGCATCCGAGGTGGGGGAAAGAGATATTTAGCAGAAGGCAGCACCGACACACAATCAAGCCACAGGGAACTCTTCATCGAGCTAAGTGTCGTAGAGGAGTGATAATCCTGCAAAGAAAGATGCACCGGACCGATGCCGTGGCGCCCGAGGCGGAGATGGATGAGGTTGCTAAGCAGCGGACCCTAGGAGAGGTTATCTTGGATTATCCTCCTGAGCCTACTAAAATGACAGCGGTCTTTGGTGTGAAAAGATGCAGAAGTAGAGGGCACGGTCACCTGAGTTGGGCTCACCAACATCGCTTGCTTTAAAGCTCTAAGAAGGTGAGAAACGCAGAGGAAGACACCAGGAAATACGCATGTTATCTAAAACCCGGAAAGGGTAAGGAAACTGAGTCTCTCCTTCGGCTCCCCAAAAAGGAATGCGACCTTGCTGCCACTTGGATGTAGAGAGAGCCCTGTTGGGCTTTTCACCGCCAGAACCGTAAAATAATTAACTTTAATTTTCAAGTCACTAAGTGTGTGATAATTTTTTTAAAAACAATGGAAAATGAGGATGCTGATAGTTGGGTGAATTATCTCAAGTGCGACCAAAAGGACTGCAAGTTCATTTCTAATTCTAGGGGCGCAAATATGACGCAAGAAAGCAGTGAGATGATGCCGAAGGTGGATTTACATGTCAGAAATATCAAGCATGGTACATAGGTTATTTCTGTTACATAAGTTATTTTTTGCATCATTAATCCTACAAGGACATATTATGTCATTCTAATCTATAGATGAGGACTTTTTTATAAAGTAAAACAAATCGTGTCTTTACCTAGTGAAAGTGCCGCACTAATTCCCCATCTGACTTACCGTAAAGTCCAAGCTTGCTTGCTTTCTTTCTTTCTTTCTTTCTTTCTTTCTTTCTTTCTTTCTTTCTTTCTTTCTTTCTAATGTATTTGGTTGTTGCAGGGTGTCACTGCACAGGTCAGACTCAGTGCTCTTCCTGTTTTTCAGTCTTTCACGTGCTCCACCCTGGGGATCTATCCGCCCTCCACCCTTACACTTGCCAGAGCTTGCCTAAGCAGGGCTTTAGTCCACTGAGCTATCACTCTGGCCCTTATCCTAACCTTAAAAACTCAGTATCACTAGTATCTAAAGTATGGGCTGCTGATCAGGCTCCCCAAAGGCCTTGTTAGAAACGGGAAACCCAGGCCACACTGTAGACCCATTCATTAGGAATTTCTGGTGACGGGGCGCAGGGATCGGTGCTTTATCTCATGCTCCCAGGGAGGGATGTGCACGTACGTGCATCTTCAGTCAGGTCGCGCCTCTGACCCCGGCTCCAGCTACTGTGACCTTCTGTCCTGTCATGAATACGCACGGCTACTCCTACTCTGGGACTTTGCAGTGTCTCTGATCTCTGTCCATTTGCTTCTCCCCTTGGACATCGCTCTGCCATTCTCATCTTGAAGTTTTCCTGGTTGTTAGCACACAGCAATCCAAAGAAGCAGTCCTACGGGCCTGGTCCGTGTCATCCCACCATAATCTATGGGCTGAGAAAAAGAGAGGCAAACCTGTTATGCACAGAAAGCTAAAGATGATAAATGACAAGCAATCTCATTATTATTAATGATTTACTATGTAAGCTTTGCTACAGGTTTGATCAACTACAATCACATAATTTTTTCTTCCTTCAGAAATCTGAAATTGGGGGTTTTGAATCTTTTGGTTGGAATAAGTCGAGTAGCATTCCCAGTTCGTGAGCCTGTTTTCTCTCCTCACTTTCGTTTGGACTTGCTGAGAGAGCACTGCTGCTTGTATGTGACTGCACAATAGTGTATTGAAGCAATTTTCCTAAGCTTCACCATCTGCATAATATGGCTATTGCAACATGACGTGCATACTCCTCGGTAAGGTCATAGGGTTGACCTTTTTCCTTTGTTTAAGAATTAATTTCATTGTAGTGCATGCATAGAATAGTATCAACCTGTAACCCTATTGAAAATCAGTGATTAACTCAGGAGAGCATTTAACATTTTTTAGGAGAACAAAATAACGTCCCTGCTGCAATTAGCGAGCCTGCGGATGGTGACGGTGTTACACAAGAGATACGCACTTCTTAGTCCGAGAGCAGCGCACGACGGGCACTTCCGGTCAGAGAACAGCTATGCGCAAGCCCTGCTAATGTTGGAGGATGTATGGCCGGTGTGCAGCTGAGGGCCCTTTGCATCTCTGAAAGCTCTGAAGTGTTCGCCCTTTGCTCTCACCTCCAGGGAGCCCAGCGTGTGTCGCATTCAGCCAGCAGATAAGGTGGGGGGAGGAAGGACTGTGGAAGGTTCACCGGATTCAGATTCCCAAAGCCCAGATGAGGAGACATCATCTACACATAGACTCCCTTTTGAAAATACGTCACAAAATCACACTGGGGTCATGGCTGGGCAGCCTTTCCCAGTAACCAACTCACCCCACTCAAGGAGAGCCGAGATGGCCACCGGAACCTGAGTGCCTTACCTCAGTGTCACATCAGCCAGCAACTGCTGACCGGATGCCGTGCTCAGTCGCAGCGCATGTGTGTCCTTCTCCATCACCACATGTGCATTACACTCCTTTATGCCTTTGCTACATAAACAGTTATAGGGCCCAGCAGGATGGCTCAGTGGTCTGAAGCGCCTGCTTAGGAAAGCTTAGGCGGCTGCGGGGACCACGGTTCGATCCGTGGCACCACATGCTGCACCAGCCCTGCCCTCAGGGCAGGCTGAGCTGGCCATAAAAATAAATAAACAGACAAACAAAAGTTCTGAAACAAAAACAAACAAAAAAAATTAAAAAACGTTATAGCCTTTGATAATTTCTCATTTAGAAATTCTCATTGTTCTTGTAATGTTTTTTCTCTGTCTTTTTGAGACAGGGTCTTGCTATGCAGTTCAGACTCACACCAATCCTCCTGCCTCAGCCTCCCGAGTGCTGGGATTACAGGCGTGCACCACCATGCTCAGCTTGTTCTTGTAATTCTAATTATTTGTTCAACTTCGTTGCAAGCTTCTCAGTGGTGAGAGCACTTCTTATGGAGGTCTTTGCTCATTGCATCACCCATACCTTCCGTGGTAGCTGAGCGAATACTTCATGTACAGTCAAATCTTAAAATAACTAGTTTGAATAAATGAGGGAAGCCACTAAATCTCTGTTGCAGTATATGATCTCTTAAAATATACCCTCTATTGGGCTGGTTAGATAGCTCAGTGGCATGAGCACCTGTCTGGCAAGCACAAGGTCCTGGGGTCAATCCCAGGTATAAAATATAAATAAATAATATATGTGCCCTTTATTAGAAGCCACTTCCAATTGTTTTTTGTTTGTTTCTCTTGTTTTTTTGTTTGTTGGTTACTGAATAAATCCAGCCAAAACTAGGATACTTTGTTGTTTTACCTTTTCAGAAAGGACATGATGCTCTGTCACACTCTCACAGAGATGTCAGGATGACCTGCCCTGGGATGAGTATTCTCTGCCTGGCGGAGATAGGTACCCACTGTTGTGCTCACTTCTTGGTGTTGTGATGTGCTGTGCTTACAGGTAAATCTGTGTTTGCTTACTACGCTACAGCTACAGATTAGGACATAACTAGATTACACTGGCCTGATTTTCAGAAAATGTATGTGTGGATGAGCTTACACATAAGGAAATCTTCATGTAGGCTACTTTCTAGCTCACCAAGCTGCAATTTCTCCAACTTTTATATTCCCTGGACAGGCTCTGCAAGGTCTGGGTAAGCTGACAACAACCATTTTGCATTTCAGTAACCTATTAAGGCAAGGCAGAAAATAATCCAATCTAGACACAAACCTGATAGAGATGGCTACAACTTGGATTTTGCCTTTTAAACATGTTATGAAGTTCTTAAATAAACACTTGTACAGATTCAGTACCCCATAAAAGATTTGGGCCTTAAACTAGAGCTTTCTTTAGTCTCATCATTGTTTGCTTTTATGTTTTTTATAATGTTGAATGTTTAAATAAAAACAAATGGTTGCTCTGTTCAATTCGGTTATCTAATTTGATTTCTAGTTCACTCCAATCTATCTATTCTGTCCCCCTTGGGGAAGATTAAAAATAAGATAAAAAGTACTTATTAGTGGAATAATTGTTACATTTTATTTAAGGTAATTTTGTCTAAATGCAATAACTTTCTAGCTTGTTTTATGTATTATAAATGATCCCTATTTTATGAACATAAGTAATATTACTATACTAATAATTAACAGCATCTTTTATGTTCTTTTGCTTCATGGAAATATAGCACTGAAAATTTCAAATGAGAATGATCAAACCTTTATAGCTATTTAGAGATTTGTATTTTATTAGAGTATAAATTAGAAATATTAATATTTTAGAAGAATTGGGAATAGAGTTGCTCAGAAAGTTATTTAAAGAAAGATATTTCTCAAAAAACATTGCACATAAACCATAGTTTGTGAATTTTTAAAAATGTAACCCACTATGTTGAAATTAAATAACACAGACCAGGAAAGTACCAAATAGGATTCCACTCTAAGTTTATATTTCAGCATTTGAGACTCATAATCTTTGAAAACTATTGTGTGTGTGTGTGTGTGTGTGTGTGTGTGTGCGCGCGCGTGTACATGTGTGTTTGTGTCCTCAAAATGACCTAAATCATTATTTCCTGGCATTTCCCAGGCATCCCATAGAGGTTTAGTTTATCAGCCTAGCTAATGTTAGCTGAATGGTACAGACCGGAGGAACTGATCAGATAACTGTTATCACTGTGTCTGTAGCTGGAACCCCAGGATGCCATGTCATGCAGGCAAGCTGAGCATCAGATCGGCAGTAGAACCACAGTCCTGATAACAAAGGGTGAGCAACTGAGACAGAATATAAACACTCTTTGAATACAGGGGACAAGGACCATGTGGGATAACATTTTGTATCACCAACTAGTCAATTGCAGTCAGAAAATTAAATGTCAGGAGGGAATCATGAGTTTAGTTCATCGCAGATGTGGACGTAGATGGACATGTGTGCTCTCTCTATATATCTTATATATAAAATAAAATGGCAGTTGCTGTCTGCAGCAATTGAGATATTGTCTCAAGGGCTCGACTGCCTTCACATTTTTCATCTACAGCTCTCAGAAATTGAGTTACACAAAATTATTGTCTCAGGTCACCTGTAACACCCCAGATCTGTTTTAGTTTCATGAACTCAAGATAATATGTATTTATTTTAAACAATTCCAGGTTCTTTGGGGGAAGTGTACAAAGGACGGTGCAGAAAGAGCAAATAGTTACTATAAAGTGGTAAGGGACCGCATGGACAGCGTTTGCACCCAGGTGGAGCTGCGACCTTTGCTCAGCATGTGCATGGCTAACCACTTGTTTGGAACCATCTGTTGCTGGCAGTTTCCTGTTGTGACCTGGCCAGCGCCTACTGCTCCAAGTCGGATGTGAATGCTTCGCCAAGATCCCTCTGCTCTCGGCTGGCTCAGTCATGCCTGCGTGACTCCGACTGTGGGTGTGTGCTTACTGATCCCAGGCAGCAGGCCATTGCCCCTCAGTGCATCTCAGGAGGCTCTGTTCTCCTCCTTCATGAGCACAAGTGGTGCACATCTATTGCCCTGACATGCTTGGAATCGGAATCACAGTGACACTGACTTTGTAGCCTTTTTTTGTGTGCGGGACTGAGGTTCGAACTCATTAACTTGTGCTTGCCAGGCAGGCACTTCTGACGTCACAGAGTCCTTTGCAGCTTTCTGCTTGCATTAAGTCTTACCTTCTTAGCTTTCTGAGACTTAGCTGGTATCATAAGTATTGCCAATAATGTATGTTCAATTATTTTATTTGAAGCAATAAATACACTTTCTTGATTTTATAGCAATAAGTCAGATGAAAGTGACAAATCTAATGAGCTTGAAATGGAAAACTAACGCTTATAATATTTAGGCTAAGTTGGACATAGCAATAACACAGGTATTTGCAGGCTCAGTATAAAATAATTATCAAGAGTCACAGTATTAATTAAATATTAAGAAAGAGTAATCTTGCCCATGTCTTATTTGAGTTCATTTTTATATCTACCTATATAATAATTGGAGCATGGTTTCATTCAGTGATTGAAATAGATTCCATTTTACATTAGTAAAGAGAACTTAAATGTGATGGTACAAATAAATTTGAAAAGTAAGTATAACATCTTAAACAAAAGATGTTATATATCTAAATTCACCTATGAATAAGCATTTTCTGATGGAGAAGCTCTCTGTTCTGATTTCTTAAATTTGTAGCTTAACTTCAATAAATAGAACTTAGGTTGAAATTGCATAGAATAATTAAAAAAAACACACATGCACCCTTTGATTACTTTTCAAATACTTGATGTTAGTTTTACCCATTTTATCTATGTTGAATCTATCTTTACTCTCTAGGGTTCTTGATTTGCAATATAAGTTAATTATACCAGTAGATGTTGGTGATGGGATGAGTATCTTTACAACCTGACTCAACCAATGAAACACTGTGATCTGAGTAGGTACTTTTTTTTCTAAATAATAAACTTATGGTTATATAACTGACTGCAAACAAAGGCAGACTCAATGAGAAGGCATTTTAGATTTATCACACATCAAAATTTTCTATCTACTCTGTAGATAATAGAAGAAGCTACCATAGGACTAAGCAATAGAAAATATTAACATTAGACTTCTACAGAATAAGAAAGATGTAGAAACACTTTTAAGAGATCTTCTAAAGCCATGGAAAGCATCATTGAAAAGAGACATCTGTAAAATTCATTAGCTAAGTATATTCGTTGTTTCTCCCAATGATGGGCAAGTGATCTCATAAGAACACATGGGAACCAACAGTTCCTCTGGCTTAGTGAAATCCTGACCTGTGTAAATACAGCAACATCTTCAGTACAGGTTAGGTACAGTGATACTGATGTAGAGAAACTTATTGGACTGATCTACTTTTGTTTATTTCATATATCAGTTTATTCTACATAAATAGCTTACATTTTTTTATGATAGTTAACATAGTTCATAGAGATCCTGTAATACATCGTATGAACTTCAGAATTCTGTAACAGTACATATCAATGGATTTATTGTATTCAATCATTTATTCAGTGACTGAATAGCTATTTCAACATCTTCTGTGTTTAAACCTTTACACTTGATGCCATAGTGTAACTATCGTAGGCTGAACTTTCAAGAAATCCAACATTCTAATGGCTGAGAAAAGTCCTTTTCTTACCCAAATATTTGTAAAGTATAAAGTAGCAAACATTATCAAAGACTTAAATTTTCTATACATTTTAAGGTGAATATTGATTACTTCTGAAAGATTTAGAGGCAATTTCATGGAAGAGTTGTCGCATGAGCTGATCCTGAAGAATAGAAGAACTTGGAAGAACATTCTAGGCTACAGAAGGCCTTCATAAAATCATAGAGACTAGCAAGTTAACAGCGTATGCAGAATTACAATTGGCAGTTTTTCAGTGTGCAAAACACACAAATATATTTAATAAATGAAGAACATATAGAAAATTGATTCAGAATGCAGAAGTTGGTGCATGCTAGACTAAGATAATTTACACACTATAAACAAGAGGAGGAGGCTGAGAGAAGGTTTGAGCAGGAAATCTCAAATCTGAGGCTTCCTTAGGGAAAGATTAACCTAGCATCACATAAAATATCAACTTGAAAGGAAAAGTGAAGAATCTGATGAGGCAGGTGTTGGGATAGTCTAGATAAAAAGTACTTGCAAGCAGACTGTTACTACTGGCAAGTATAAGTGACAGAAAATGGGCTAACTCAGACACAAGAGAGGTAGTCTTTAATACTGGGAAGATGATAAGGGACTCCATCTACGATTTTTAGTAGTTTTTTAAGTAAAAGTCCTTTCTTCAGTATTAGCTATTAACTTTTCCGCTTTACCTCTCTTCTCAAAGCAAATATTTGTTTGAATTTTAATAATAATATATAGGAACCCGGTGTAGATAGTGAAGTAGCATAATGCAAGATTATAATTTTGAATATAAAGATTATTACTTTGCCTTCCCAGTCAAATTGTGAATATGACATTGACACAAATGAACTATCATTGCATGTTGTATCTAGTTGTCCTTCTTCCTTTGTGCAATAATTAAATGTATATCCTGTTGTCCTTGAAGTTCAAGTTGTTAATGTGATTCATGCAAAAAAATGAAAACCACAAATATTGATTAAAAGTGAAAATAGAGTATTCGTAATGAGACACATACAGACTTACGGTTACCATTTTTTTTAGGACTAACATGAGTCCAGTTATGTATACGGCTCAAAAAGCATGAGTTGTACCCCTCAGAGAGCTTCCTATAATCTCACGAAGTATATAGGTTATAAACCCAGGGAAGAGCTACATTTCCACTCGAGATAGAAAATGATTAAAGGCCAAAATGATTAAATAGCAACTTTCAAAGGATTTCAAGTAAGTAAAAGATCAAAGTAGAGAAGAACGCTTCCTGGAGGATATGGAGCTAAGTCGAGACTTTGAAGAATGGGCAGGAAACTTTCTTCATTCTTTTCACAGCATATTAACCCTAGCTTTCCCACAGTGCTTAGGAAGCTTCACTGACACTTTCAGTTTAGAGGATGACAATCTCCAACATTCACCTGTCTTTGTATGGACACCATCTCTTTACATTTTTGGTTCGCCCATCCTGCACCAGGCAGGGCTTCAAGACCAACACTCATTTTCCACAAGGCAGGGTTTCAAGACCAATGCTCTGCCTTCCTCTCCTTTCCATAGTTGAGTGTGCTGCCCAGAAAAAGGTGCTTTGTAGTGCATTCTTAGTAGAACAAAAATGATTGGAAAGCTCTTAGGAAGGCCATTCTAGACAACACTATCTGGGTTGGTACAAACAAGGCTCATTGTGTATGAGGTCTAACAAAATTACCAGCAACCTTGATAGCTCTGAAGGAAAAAGGCTATGGGGGGTGTTGTCCACCCCACAGAAAAGGGACACTTGTTTCTCAGGTTTGGAGTTATTGTCTAAGTGAAAGGAAAGTACCCCATTTGCTCTGTGGAAGGTAAGGCTCCTCTGGAGCTTCTTACCACACAGTTCTAAAGGATAATTTCTATCTTTGGTGTAACCTAAGAAGAGGTTCAAGGAATGAGTAAGGAAGTCCTTCCTTCAATGATCCAGAGAATGACAACAATGCCTAACATATACTTACCTCTCGCAGTGTGAGAGGAGTCCTGCGAAGATTTAGCTTTGCTTGCTTCATCTGACTACAACTTAGTTCTAGAGTTATTATCTGAATTTTATAGAAGAGTAGAGACTAGGAAAACTCACTGCTTTGAACACTGTTAGCAGACTGTAACAACAAAAATTTGACCAAAGACGGGTAGAGGAGGCTATAAAACTTGGATGGGCATCAATAAAATTCACCAAACTTGACCTTTTTCTTCAGCCTTTAGTAGATTCAGGGCTCAGTTCCTGACCTCATGCTTCTGTGTTGTGTTTCCTTTCTCTTTTGAAACTCCATGGTATGCAACTGAGGAGCAGAGTATGTTTAAAACTTTTAACTTAATACTAGAAGTGGCCTGGATTTTCTTGGGAAGGTACATTTTCCAAACTGACTTTGAACAGAAACGTGAGGTAAATATATAGGGATCAAGGAGATGATCTTGGCTCTGGGTAAGCGTATGGTAGGTCGCCGTCACAACTCTGTAACAAATGAAGCAGTATTATCTCCTTTATAAAGCAGCTGTGACTCTCCAGTCAGAGACAGATAGGAAAACACTGTAAGTTGTGCAGGATTACACAAATGTAATTTTCACTACTCAGAATCCCTCAGTTGTTCTCTTATATGGGAGCAAGTTAGAAAGAACGTCATAATATCCTGATGCACATGAATAATTGCATTTATAAAATGCAACTAATTAGCTGAATCCTAAGAAGGATTCACTGCTGATTTTGAGTGTCTGTGTATTTTGGTCAATATAAGGAAAAATAATTAATGTTGATTTGAAAACCACAAATGTTTCAAAGATGAATGACAGATAATTAAGAAAACAAATCTTATCAGGGCTAAGAGAAACTTATTTTTTTAAAGATGACATTAAACTAAATTAGTGACTATTTCAAGAAATATCAAAGAAAAGGTACTGAGAGAAAATGTTAGTAGTTGTTTCTAGGTTGACATATCCATTTGCCATTCAATGGAATAGAAAATATAAAACCCATGCACTTAGCAAAACAGAACAATCAAGTAAAATAAAGTATTTATTGTTCTTCTAATTACTTATTAGGCACCATTGTGCCCCTCAGCTGGCACAGATTATAGTGCCTTACTCTCAGCTACTCCTTTCACTTGTGATTGTTTCTAATAAGTAGTCGTACAGAAAGAACTTGGCACCTACTGGCAAAAGCCATTTTGCAAAGGCTTTGGATATCCACAGGCAGGCCAGTGAGCTGACTGTGTTGCAGTACTTATTGACATTTTGCAAGAAAACCCACTGAAATGTTGGTGAAGTCCCTGACAGGGTTGTTTTTGTGATTCTCTAGTATAAAAACAGTCATCACAAGTGACATTTAAAGTTTTACAATTGATTTTGTTCATTCCCATTGTAAACGTAGGTACATCACTATAAAATAGTTTCTGGGTGTTCCAGAAGATCCAGAGTCTATCCTGTGCTGGGAGATTCAGCTCAGAATGACAGACAGCATTTTCCGGATGATATGATCATTTGAGGCCTTTCAATTAGCAGAAAATATCCTAAAAGACTCCACTCCTTGAACTCATTAACTCAGAGTGTCTTCAGTTGGGATTGAGAATCTACAGTTTCAAATAAGGTTACCATATATTTATCATCAAGCAAAGAGAAAATATAATGTGGGCAGTCATTCTCACTTTGGACTGCAGAGTCTCTAAGAGAACTGAGAGAAATGTTCACGTTGATTAGATCATAATTTCTTGGCCTGGGACCTGGACATTATGTTTTGAGAGAAACTACTCGAACTAGTTCCATGACACAGTCAAACCCGAGAACCACTTTCCAGTCTCAGCCAATTAAACATTTTGACCATTTTCCATAGAATTTTATCCTTCTCCGGTGCCAGACTGGTGTGAGGTCATTAAGAAATCAAATAGCAGTGCAATTCCGAATCTTTTAAAAATCATTGTCTTAAATGCAATAGTCACTCATTCATTTATTAATGCATATTAGAGACCCATAGCTCATGCCCTGTATGACACAGAGTAGTCACAATATCTGTCAGTTTCTCTGGGAGTTGTGATATCAATATTAAAGATGATCTGAAGCATCTCACCTATAATACTAGAATATTTCCAAGAGTATAGAATCTTCACAAGCAGCAAACACAAAAATAAACCTTTCAATATAATGTAGTTTTCAGTATAAGATCATCAATATGGGTGTTCAAGGCTATAAACTCTAAGAAAATACAGAATTATATGCACAAGGTCTTGAGCATTCTGCTCTTAAAATGACTGAGACCAAAAGAAATTTCATCGTTTTCTGGATTTTTTAAATAGATTTTGGATAGCTTTTACAATTGAGAATACCCAACTGAAAGGCCTAAATGCTTAAAATTTACAACTTCTTGAGTTCACACATCATCGTGTTATTCCAAGTTTTGGATTTTCAACCATTTCAGATTTTACATTTCTGTTTTAGAGAGTCTCAACATGTAATAAATAGATACCCTTATCCAGGGAAAGAGGCATGCAAATGTAAATATGTATGATACAGCAAGGTACATATGGATAAACATATACATTTCCATATTCGTGTTATGCTTCCTGAACTTCTAAGGCTATTGAGCTCCATAGAAAAGTGGGTTGCAGCACAGTTTTCAGTTTTCTTCCAAAATGGGAAAAAAATCACTGCCACTTGAGATGTGCAGAAGTCAGTTCGTTACACATAGTGGGGAGTCTTGGAGATGAGTACCTCAGAGTGGAAGCACAGCCCATAGTTCTGCGGTATGTATGTCCACAATTAGAATCTTACTTTATACTTTCTTTCTTTTTTTTTTGTGGGACCAGGGTTCAAACTCATGACTTTGTGCTTGCCAGGCATGGGCACCACGGCGCTATCTCCCCAGCCCCTATGCTTTCAAATAGTTATTTCTATAAGTGTTCAGTTGATCACTGTCATGACAGCTTTGAGTAAGGTCGGGATAGTCTCTGTGTGAGGTGACAGAGGAAGAACCGTTCCTATGTGACTCCCTGGAACATTCACAGTGAACATAAATGAGACAAACATGAGGATTTTGTGCAGGTTATGTTCTACGGGCCGGGCACTAAACTAGCACCCATGTGTTGTCGTCACATCCCTTGGCGAGAGCTCAGCCACAGTAATATCCCTAACTTGGTGGGCTACCGGGAGCCATAAGGAAGATATGTACTCAAAGGAGTAAGAAATGAGTTTTGGTGCACAGCCAGTGGGATATGCCATATGGGTCCCTTTTACTTTATAGATAACAGGTAGCAGGTTTGGGATAATGGGATAATCAAATAGGTGGCTCTAATTTGGCATGAATTGGTTGTACAAAAGTAATGTTACTTGCATACTAAATAGTTTTTAGTTTATAAACCCATCTTCACAATTTGCAAACGAATGCCATTAATTGGTAAATGTAGTGAAAACTACTTAATGAGGCATAGTATGTATGAATTACTATCAAAATAAGTCTTCCTGTTCACTTTTGTTAGTAAAGTTAAATGCACTAAAATACTTTTAAGAGTGTGGGTATAATGTCTCTGAATCTGAATATGGTTCAAGAATAAAAGTAGGTAATTCTGTATGCAATAAGAGTATCACGAGTGTGCTATATAAACTCAAAAGCCTAAGTCACACATCAATATGCATTCTTCCATTGATAACACACATTCACACACAAGTTTATTGTATTAAGACACAGAAGGTCTATGATTATTGCATTCAGGGAGCCTATTTTGCAACCTCAACAAGAAGGGGTTGGGCCTGGTGGCACATATCTGTAATTCTAGCACTAAGCGAGGCTGAGACAGGAGGAATACCGTGACTCCAAACTCTGTCATGAGACCTGTATCAAATAAATTATTTTTTTTTAAGAAACGAAGGATTTCCTAATTATTTAGTGCTAAAAATTATTTATTTCTACACAAGAGCATTAGCCCAGTATTGATAATTCAATCATGATTTCCATACCAAGTCTACCATGCTCTGTGTCCATTGGAAGTCAGCATGTTTGTCCTTAGTGCTAGGAATATCCAGAAGAAGTGTGCTTTCTCTGATTCCCAAATCCCTATCCATTACTTAAATGAAATACCACTAAACTCATCCTGACTTTCTCTGAGTGGTTTTACTACTGCTTACTCACTTAATCTTTAGTGTCAGTCCTACCTGAGAACTCCCACAGCACGATCTGGGAGTGCTTTCCCTCTCTCTGCCTGACCTTTGCTCACACAAGGATGGCTGCACGCAGAGGAGCGGAGGTGACAGCCCTGGTGAACCCTCCCTGAGGCCTTTCCAGCTCTTACCTTTGCCAGGTGAAGAACTCTCCGACTTATGACTTTCCGTTGAGTAACTAGTTTCTTCCAATGCCACTTTCCATTCTTTGGAGATAAGACCTACGTAAAGCTGGTTGCTGAAAATGCCTACAGAAGCTTTATTCTCTTTGGCCTCACTTCTTGCAGCACTCAGTTCTTGGGGCGCACCTTGTTAACTTCCTGAACACCTCATCATTCAGTAATAGTATTACTTCAGCCTTGCAGCACCGGTGCGTTCTTTCTTCATCCTTTTCAAGCCTGGCCTATTGAGATTCATTTGTGCTGTGTGTCATTAAGGTCCTGAGGTTTCAGTGCAACTTGAGTAGGAACCCAGAGTTGGAATCGCTAGCTAATACACAAGGAACAGTCTCCATAGGTGGATACTTCTTTCCCAACGAGGAAATCCCTTAGTAGCTAGCTCTGTCTAGAGCGTGGCCCAGGAAAACACATGGATAATCATAAATGGTCTTGCCTCATTAAATGTTTCCTATTTTTTGATCCTCTCTATCAGCCCTGAGAGGAGGCAACTTTCCAAAATGTTTTTGGTTTCTCTGCCTTAAGCTACAGCATGGGTGTAGTAGCAATCTATGTTGGTGAAGTCCTACACTATCGAAAGGTCAGAGAATAATTGGGTCAGGAATATAGATCTGAAGCTCCTGGCACAATTAATTTCAAGTCTGTCTTGTACCTTACTTGTATTCTAACTTGTACTTTTGGAAACTTTGTTTAACAAATTTCTGTGGTAGTAATTATACCTGCCTTGTTGGATTTAAATGAGATAATAATTTATGACTGTTTTTCTTTGTTTTCCTGAAACAACACTCTAATACTTAACACCTTTGGATGTCTTTAGTTCATTTACTCAACTAAGTCCTTCTTAAGGACTGTCTTTCCTTATGAATCTATTGTCACAGTTTTGTTTATTAGTTCACCAGGATAGCTTCTTATCAAAAGCATGTCGGAGATAATTGGACTGTTTGTAGAATTTTTTTTTTTTTTCTGTGATGCAGGGCTAGAGAATTCAAAACATATAACTGCCTTCATGAAGACCTCTTAACCCTGCACAGTTAGAACTTGTACCAGAAACTCAGTATCCAGTCAGCAGAAGTGGAGCTGAAACAGAAACTGAATAAAATGTTGCCAAGAGTTGGCAAAGCTTTTGATCATTCCAGATCTTTCTTAGAGTGATTCTCTTTTAAATTTTCATGCGTAAAACTTAAGTATGCAATATAAACTGCAGTTCTTCAGTTATTAAGCAACCACTCGGTGATAAACATAATGGTAAAGAAGGGAAAGGATGTACAGCAGCACATTTTAGTGACCCCAAATTCAAAATAGAGAGATTCCATTTATAGAGGATGAGTGGGGCGTCTCTGTGGCTAGAAGCTTGCCTTCCCTGGTCCACCCAGCTTGCCCAGTAATTCACCTAGTATTACAAAGGGCAGGGGAGAATGTTTTCAAAATTCACACTGAAAAGGCTGCTTCCTGATTTTCCATCCAAAGAGAGAATGAAAGAGGAATTTCTCTCACTCCAACTTCTCAATTGCCGTACTGTAATCATCATGTCTCATGCCTACCCCACTCATTCATGTGTCCCTGTGGTGATGCTCCTCTCTTCTCATTTGCTGGCTCTGATTCCTCATTTGCAAAATGGAGAAATGATGTCCATGTCCAAGTACCTATAGAGACACACTTGCAATGAAGAGTGATCCCGGGTCAACCATAAGTAAAGGACTTTTAGAGAGAGATGCTACAAAATATTTGTGTGAAATTGATATTAATCACATTCAGCAAAACGGTCAGAAGGTCTCAGGCTATGATGAATTTTCTATCCAGTAGCAGAGTCAGTGCTTTTTTACAGAGCTGGCTGGATTATCTTCCTCCTACTGACCATGAAACCTTTTGTCAGTACTAAACCGTGTGAGCAACAACAGAGTCTTGTTCCGAAATGCCCAATCTTGCCTGGACCAGCGTGGAGAAAAGAGAGCATATGCCTCACCAATGACTGGAACTCTAATCCCATGGTGATGGTCTTTGTCTTCATTACATTTCAAACCTTGAACGTGAAAAACAGTATTCTCAGACACTAAGCCCTCATCTAATGGTTTTAACAACCTATCAAGAGTCAGTGAAAAGCCCGCGGGCTGCAGTAGATGAAATACAGCCTGGACGCTGATGATGTCTGCCTTCTTGTTACCTGGAGGGAAATCCCTTTTCTTCTAAATTCTTAAAAATATCACTTGGCTTTTGTTAAATCTCTTCAGAGTTGAGGGGCAAGGACCTTGAGTGACCCTTTTCTTTAGGAAGGGAACACATTTTAAGAGGCTTTTTCCTGTCTGTGGAATGGAAAGATTCAGCCTCAGTCGGGCCTCCTCAATGGCTGGGGTTTGTAGGGAAAGGATAGATGATAGACTTCTTTTAATTCTTTCTCTTTAATTCCTTCTTTCCTTTTTTTTTTTTTAAGGAAAGAAGTACAAAGAATTTCCACAAAGAATGAGAAAGGTTTTCTGTGTCATCATCTTTTCGACCAGTGTTAACCTTTCCAGCAGACACTGAGCTCTAGACTTTTATAACCACCTCTGAGCTTCACAGAGTTATTCTTTGTTTGTTTGCTCATTTCCTAAATTGGAGGGGGAAAGCCATGCCTTGCCAACTTGTTCTTCAGCACTGCAGGCACTAGACAGAAAACTAGAATTGTGCTGTTCCAATATTTGATTTTCTTGTTAGAACTGCACCCACAAACTCTATGAGAAAAAAATATGTTTAGTAGACACTTTTGTGCATGGTATTGACCATTTTTGATTTGCACATGTTTATATTTTATCTTAGTTCAAAGAGAAGAAATTTTTGTATTTATAAGGATTAGAAAAATTTTCATGTCTGCATCCTGTTCTCTAAACACTAAATACTACCAAATGCTACTACGAGGACAACAATATGCATTGTATCAATTATTGGGTATGTACTACTAATGTGTTTTGAAACTGTTGCATTGTGATTTATTGTTAAAAGCAATAAAAAATTTTAAAAAATAAAAAATAAAGAAAATAAAACAATATATTATGTATTTTTAAAAGTACATATTTATAGTATATAATGTTTACAAGAACAATGGCTCTTGGGGAGTCAGTGCAATGCAGAACGAGTCTTTTTTTCCTTTTTCCACCCTGCTCCCTTCTGCTCTGAGAATCATCTATCTCCCTTCTTGCAATGATATAGCTTTTATTTTGCTCTTTATTTCCAATGCTGGATTCATTACATAAAAGGAAATATACAATGCATAAGCTTGTGTCTCTAGTTTATTTCACTGTATTTTCCAGGTGCCTCATTTTCTGTCCTATCCTGACTCAATTCTGCTTACCCAGTGCTTCCTCCAGGAAGCTCTCTCTCTCACATTTCCATGCCTGTGTCCTTTTTTATTTCAGAAAATCATGCTGAATTCCCTCCTATACTCAGCTCTCTCCTTCCTACACATGAAGCCAATCGCACAAGAACTGTTAATTTTATATCATTTAATTCTGAAGGCTTAGCACTGTGGTTGGACCTTAAAGAAAAAGGAAAGAATATAAGAATAATATTTATTATCACAGTGGGTTATTTGCAGAACTAGCAACGTCAGAAGCTGTTGCTTTAAGCCTTTTATAGCTCAGCATATTAATCTAGCTTTACGTTTTATGCCTCATGGTTAAACTTTTCTGCTGGGTTGTTAAGGGCAAGTTAAAACAAGACCTGTATAACAAAACATATAATTTTTTTTTTTAATCTCCCAAGGTCAGTCAAATTCCCTCTCTCTTGAGACTGTCATGTTATTATTTCTTATTAAAAGTAAATATATGTATATATACACATTAGTGTGTCTTTGAACTGAGCAATGAATTTGGTGTCCCATGGATTTTATCTAATTAAATCCTCAAAACTCTATATAATAGCATTTATAAATAGGTAGTGGCAAATAGGGTTAAAGAGACAGATCACTAAATGACTCAGTGGATAAAAGACAAGTATTATTATGTGTGTCATATTGTGTGAAGTTTCAGGGTATACAGTCATTTAGATTCATAAAATAGAAACACCCACCCTGAATAAGAAAACAAGTAAATAAGAGTTCCTTACTGAAGGAGCCTTAACTCACTGAATTCATAGCAAAAATCAAAGGTGCTTCTCAGTTCTATGAATTAATTCTGACATATTTAATAGATCAGTCTTTTGGTCAGGTAACACCAATATTCCCGAGTGATTAGCCAGGTTATTTTATTTACTTGTAATTATCCCATGCATGTTACTAAAGCCTATCGAAAAATGAGAAAAGAATAGCCATCAGTCATTGTATCTGATTCTTAAACTTACTGAGGTGAAAAGTTAAACAAACTGGGTTTATAATATAGACACAGGCTGAGACTATCTAATTATTCTTAAAAAAAAAAAAAATACAAGTCCCTGAAATTCTAGCGATTTTTCATCCATACTGACCATGTAGACTTGAACCAATCCTTGCTTTTTTCTAAATCAATTGATTTCCCTTCTCACAGGCAACATTTTTATCTTCTAACCTGCAGCATTTCTGTGCCTGACTGGAATATTTTTGCATTTGATTAATGTTTTCATTTGACTTTCAATGAGGCCTCAGAACAGTTTGGCTTGTCACAGTCAAATTATTTAAATATTCCTCTGAAAAGAGTATGTGGAAACTAAATTCAGATTTGTGTGAACCTCAAAAAAAAAAAAAATTGGCAACATTTCCTGAACTTGTTATATTTGTATATCTAAATTAATCGTTTAAAAATTTTATTTTATGTTGATGCTCTGTGTCCTAAAACAGTGATTGTTAAATGCCTTAGTGGAAGACTTTTAATTTTTCCTGACCATCAGGAAGTTATAAAGTTCTCTCTCCAAGTACAGTCTTGTGTCCGTCTTCTAAATATTCTTTGTGTTTTCACCAGCATAAATACATTCTGCTCTCCACCTATCATAATACAAACTTGCTTTAGGTTCTTTAATACAAATACCTAAGCCATCATTTGCATTTCTAAATTACTCTTTACTATTCATCAGAATTATCCCAGGTAATGATTCGTGTAAGGTCAGTGCTTTATGTCTTCTTTCAGCCTGTGCCATGCGAAGGACAGCACGTGCAAGTCAATGTATACTGTATTTTTATTTTAATAACCTTTTCTTCAAGACTGGGGATAGAGCTCAGGGCCATGTGCGTGTTAAGAGATTCTACAACTGAGCTATAACATACATTAAGTTATATATGAAAAACAAGTTTAATCATTTCTTGGGATATAGGGCTAAGAGAGGACTGAACTACAACAGAGAAGGATTTTTTCTGCTTGACAGAAATGTTTTGTGCCTTAAGATCGCAGCTATATTGCAGTATGTATCTGATAAAATTCATCCAATTATATTTTTCTAAATACACAAAGTATTTCCTTCTCACGTGGGTAAAAGTAAATATTCTAATTTAGCTGGTAAATACAATAAAAGTAAAAAGTTGGCACCTTTGTAATCATGAACAAAAGGTATTTGTCCTTAATAAAACCTTAAGGAGAAACAATCACTTATCAAATAATCTCACTGAGGATATCAAAGCCAATTCCAGCTAAAGTAGAAGAGTCAACACAGCTGAATTGGAAGAAGATAGGTTTACTCAGATGCCATCAATGAATACAAATCTGCCTCACACTAAGGTCAAAACTGTTCTCTGCAAATGTTAGCATTCAGTCAAAAGACTGTAGACACTGACAGGAAGAGAGATGAGAGAGCCTCTTTCGAGATATGCATTTACCTTCCGTCCATTCCCACAGATTCCAGTCTGATACCCAGCATGTTCAATACCAGCTTCTACTTCCTAGCCAAACATGAAAGGCACTGTACAACAAAGCAAAAGCTTACAGTACTTACCTATCATCCAAAAACCACTGGATTAAACACATTATAATCACTTGAGCATGATATATGAAAAGCAATGCACCCAGAAGCATTCAGTTTATCAAAATCAGCATGCAACATAAAAATGTGGAGCAGAGAGCAGCTGATAGAATGGCTCTTCCTTTTTATAAAATGTCAATTATGAGCGAAGACATCTGTGAGAGGTAAAGTATACAATGTTATAATGTCAAAAGTATCAATGTATAATCAAAATCATGAACATGAGATTGTGGAAGCAATATCCCTTATGCAAAGAAGATAAAACAGATTTTACCTAAAAATTACATTAGTAGGAGTGGCCTGATATCTCAGCAGTCTAAAGCGCCTGCTAGGCAGAGAGCAGTGGCAGGGGTTCGATCCTCGGTGTGCCAAACTGGTCCTGCCCTTGGAGCAGGCTGAGATGGTGATTGAGACTGGGTGTTGTGGCACCTGTACGTAATACAAGCATTCGGGAAGATGAACACAGGAGAACCACTATGAGTCCCATCTATGTAGGGAGAACCTGTCGATTCTGTAGACCCCGTTCTAAATACAGGAAAATGAAATTACATCAGTGAAGCTCTTCCACATAGTCTCAATGAAGAAAAATATACCCGCCAAGTCAAATATTTTCATGTATAAATACTTCAAAAAATAATCAAAGGTAAATTTAACTCCAATTCATATAATGGGTTTGGACCATTCAAAATTAGTTAACAGAAGGGAATTTGGAATGTGAATGTAAAAGTTTCAACTTTGTGCTTTGATGTGAAGGTAATTATGACACCTGAAGCTTCCCTTGATGAGCATGAGTCAGAAAAGTGCAGCTCAGAAGGTTTACACTTGGGAGTAGTTTATATTTTTGCTAAGCTTAGCTGGCTACTATATATCTTTATTCACTGTCAATCCGAGGGATATCTGGCACTTCAGAGAACCACCTTTGTATTGGAAATATTGAGATGTCTATAGACAAGCTGCACTCCATGCACTTGGGGTGTACACTCTTTTAATTTGGTCAGTTACTTTGATAGAAACTTCTTGCTCCAAAATAACAACTAAAGTCATCTACCTTCAAAGTTTACCTTTGCTTTGCCTCAATAATTATGGATTGAAAACATTATTTTACATGTAATTTCCACTTTGCCTCATACTTTTTTTAGGAAATTTTAAGAGAAAGCAGCTGCTTTTTAATATATGAAACAATCTGCAGTGAGAACTGAAGTAATATATTGTAGATTACAGGAAAAATCAGGGAAATAAAGAAACAAGTAAATAAATTAAGAATTCTTGCTGTAAGCATCTGGAAGGGTTGTAAAAGTCATAGCTTCGTCAAATCCTTGTATAACCAGCAAAACTACACAAGTTTGGGTGTCAAATATTTTGTCTCAGCAATGAGAAAAGTTAAGTAATATGATATCATCAAGCCACAGTGTACAATCCTGTTCTAAATGCCCTCACCATCCAGGGGAGCTACCCTCAGGAAGATTTACTCACCTCCAAGATTCAAATGAGATCATAACTGAGAAGTCCAGGAAAATACAGGAGCTTCTTTTCTTGTTTTGTTTTGTTTGTTTGTTTGTTTGTTTGTTTGTTTGTTGTTGTTAAGTTTGTTGGTAAAGTTTAGATGTAATGATCACATTCAACATAGGGAATTTGTACCTGTACATCATATAACTGGGTTCCTTTTTCCCAATTCCCCTACCCTTCCTTTGATCTTTCTTTGCCTCTTAATTTACAAAAGCTTTCTTGCCATTTTTTTCCAAAGTCTTTTCAGCAGTGTATGCTCCCACCAATAGTGGAGAAGGGTTCCTTTTTCTTTGCATTCCCACCAGGACTTGCTATTGGTTGACTTCCCAATAATATGTACTCTTTCTGGAAGTCTGCAGCAGTGAATCCTCATATCAGGGAAACAGAAAAAGCTCAAATAAACAATCCAATGTTTAACTTCAAACTTCTACATAAAGAAGAAAAAAATAAGCCCAAAGCTGCTATGAGGAGGAAATGATAAATATCAGCCCAAAATGAATGCAGTTGAGACTAAGAAAACAATATAAAGAATCAAAGAATTGAAGAATTGGTTCTTTGAAAGATTAAATAAAGTTAAATGCTTAGGCATCTTTATGAGGGGAAAAAATGAAAGAAAAGACTGAAATTCATACAATTAGGAGTGAAAAGGGTGAAATCACAATATATTCTTTGGAATCTAAAAAATCATCAATACCTAATTTGAGAACCCTTTAGTGAGATGGAAAAATGTGATACTGAGAGATAGCTGAGTAGAATATGTACTTACCTGGCAAGTACAGTATCCTGAGTTTAATCCCTGGTACTATAAAACAAATAAACAAACAAACAAAAAGCTAGAAAAACATAAGAAATGAACAGGTTCCTATGAACATATAAGTTGCCATACCAAAGCTGTGTCAAAAAGATACAAAAATTCTAGACATATCAGTCAATAACATAAAAAATGTGTAATTAAAATCTTACCAAAAAGAAAAGCTTATGTCCTGGTGGATATACCACCAAATACTATAAAACCTTTAGTCTTCTTGACATAAGAATTTGCTGCCATAAATTTCACGGAGGACTTGTAGTTTGGAGTTTTGCAAAGGGAAATAATGCAATACTGGACACTTAGTTCTATGACAACTCTGTAATAGTGACCCAAGGAGTCATATAGAAAGAATACAGGAAACCTGTCCACATAAAAGAGACCTAAAGAATCAAGCTGAGGGCCTGGATGCCAAAACAACGTTCTGCATGAGGCCAGCTGAAGACCTAGAACCCATAACCATGCCTCCCACAAGTCTAGCAGGAGCCTTGAGCCTGCAACAATGTCTCATGTGGGCCTATTTCACTCATCTGCACTGGGAAGGCCCAAAGGTAAGTGATGCAAGCTAGAAAGTCTGTGCCAGTGGAATGAAGAATCTATGTTAGCAGGGTGAGGTTCTGCACTAGAACCAGGAACCAATGCTCAGCGTAGGAACCAGAGCTCCCTTGAGGAGCACCACAGCCATCCTCAGCAACAATGAGGTTCCAAGCTCCTCTGATAATGAAAACAGCTGAGTTCCCATCAGGAAATCCAGTGCAACAAGCTTCTTCAGCAGAACCAATAGAACACCATTTTTCCCTCCGGAGCCAGGAAGCAATAATCAGTATGAGGACCAGAACAACCCAACAATGAACCACAACTAGTCTTAATAACAATAAGGTCTCAAGCCCTTGATCTGATGAGGACAGCTAAATTCAACAGGAAAGCCAGCATAGCATGTTTCTCCAGCAGAATAGCCCGAGAACGTGGTTATGCATGCCTGGTTCAGTTCGTTATGCGTGCCTGGTTCAGTTCAACTGGGTATTACAATTTGCCCATCAGTTGTCGCTCCCCGAAGGACTGCTTTCATTGCATCCCACAAGGTCTAGTAAGTTGTACCTACATTATCATTTAACTGTAGATAATGCTTAATATCGTCTTTAGTTTAATCTGTGGCCCTTTGATGGTTTCGTAGAGTATCATTTAATTTCCAATCTGTTTATTGAGTTTTTGTGGATTCTTTTGCCATTGATTTCCAATTTCATTGAACTTGTTTACATAATATATGTGAAATAATGTTAATTCCTTTGCATTTACTTAAGCATGTTCCATGGTCCAGTAGTATGGGCTTTTTATTTTGGAAAATGTCCCATGAGAAGCTGAGAAGACTGTGTATTCTGATGTTGTGGAGTGAAACATTCCGTAGGTAGATACTACATACATTTGCTCACAAGTCTGGTTAAGTTTTGATATTTCTATGTTTATTTTTTGTCTGGTTGATGTATCTACTTGTGACAATTGGATTTTATTAAGTTGCTTGATTACAATCGTGCTATTGCTTGTTTTATTTTTTATGTCTGTTAATGTTTATTTTCTATGGTTGTGTGTACCTGCCTTTGGTGCATATATATTTATGATTTTTATCTCTTGTTCTTGAAGTGTTCTCTTAACAAGAATATAGTGATCTTCTTTATGTTTCTCGATCAGTCTTGGCTTGAGCTCCACATTTTTTGCAAATAGAATAGCTATCCCTGCTTTTTTCTAGGTTTCTGTCACACTGAATTTTTGTTGTTGTTGTTGTTGTTCTTTGACTTTCAGTCTATGAATTTCTTTTTGCATTAAGTGTTCCTTATGTACAGCATATTGTTGGGTCTTTTCTCTTTAACAGTTCTGCCATTCTGTTTCTTTTGATTGGTGAATGAAGACCACTTATAATACTGATTATAGGCATGTCCTTATCAAATTATTTTCCTGTCTTCCCCCTCTTGTTGTTTATTTACCCTATCTGCTGGCTTCTTTCTACTGGTGTTCTTGGAATTGTGTTCTTTGTTATCTCTTTCTAGAGCACATTTCTTTAGAAAAAAAAAAAGAAGAAGAAGACACAAAATAGTAAAAAGAAAATAAGACACTCTAAAGATATAGAATTTCACTACACAATATAATAGAAATTTGACAGTGGTTGTTATATTCCATATTGTCTTCAAATTATTTATTTAGATTACCAAACATATTCATGCACATTTGGTTAAAAATACTATAATTAATTTGATAAGAGAAGGAAAAAATGAGCATTAACTGGTCCTTCAAGTAGACTTTCAGAACACTTTACAGAGGTGGTTCTTGAATTTCTTCAATTATTCTGTCATGCAAATGTTTTCTCCATTTGTTCTGAAAGACAATTTTGCAGGGTGCATCAATCTAGGGTGGAAGCTGTTTTTCTTCAGGACTTGAAAGACTTTTCTCTAACCTTTTTTTTTTTTTTTTTTTTTTTTTTTTTTTTTTTTTTTTTTTTTTTTTTTTTTTTTTTTTTTTTTTTTTTTTTTTTTTTTTTTTTTTTTTTTTTTTTTTTTGACTTAAGGATTTATGTTGAGAAGTATGCTGTGATTCTGATGGGATTTTCTTTATAAGTGATTTGATTTTCAGGTTTGGCATTCTCTTTGTATGCTGAATTTCTGGAATACTGATTATTTTATGCCTTGGTGCAGATGAGTAGTTGGAGTTCTATATGCCTTGCTTATTTGTATGGCAAGCTCTTTTTCCATGCTTGGGAAGTTTTCTGCCATTACTTTTGAGAATAGATTTTTTTACAGGATGTTTCCTGACTCCTGTTTATCCTTTGATTTTGATCAATCTTATGTTGTTCTTCTTTGCATCAGCGTCCAGCCATTGGATCGTTTTTATCATGGTCTCTAGCTATTTTTAAGAGATCTGTCTTTTCTTGGTTGCTAACCTGTCTTCTAGGTTTTATAGTCTGTCTTCACTTTTGTTTTGTCAGTTTTGCAAACTTTCCATGGAATTTTTAATCTCCTGAATATCTGTCTAAATCGGTTTCATGGATTCCATTTCTTTCCTATGTTAGGCATTCATGTTTTCCATCATTTTCTTATGTTCCTCTTGTTTTTTAAATCTCTACCATAGATTTGTTGGGAAAACATTCATGAAGGTCACAATCTCTTTTTTTAAAATCTTAGATATTAGTTCTTCTCTGTGCTAGTATCAAGACTTCCCCAGGAAATATCTGTTCCTTAGAGAGGTTTTCTGGGTACAGATGGTTCTTGCTTTTGTATCCATCTGAAGATTCTACCTTCTTAATATGTGAAGGTGAGGTGCTTCTATTTAGCTCAATGCTTTCAATTTGTTATGGCAGTGTGGTGATGGTTAGAATCCCTCAAAATCGTTGTTGTCACACCAGAGAAAACAACTGATTACAGTGAGTATGTCATCCTGGGTAAAAGCTTATAATTACCAATAACAGTTGCATCAGTCATAACTTAGAAACTGACAAACAGTGGTAACTATTAACTTGGTAACTTTAACCATAGGAGCAAGATCTACTATTATATAGCAAAAGTCAACACAACTAGGGACTTGTATGCTGTGAATTTCCCCTTAGAAGATTGACTTTACTCTGTGCTTAGAATATTTAAGAGGGATAGGGGATGAAACAGAGAGATAAATGAAGAGAAATATAGCAGAAGCAAGGCTGGAGGACAAAGGATGACCAGACCAACTTCAGGAAACTGGAAAAGAGCTCAGGAGTAACAGAAGATAAAGGACAAAGCAAAAGATTATCGAAGTGAACCAGAAAGACTAGACACAGTGCTCACTAACTTGAAACTATCATAAAATCAAGATATACTGTTGGAGAAATAAAGAAAAAGCATGACCAGAGCAGAATAAAAATAAAGGCAACAGCTTGAAAAAGAAAAATGAAAAGAGAGTAAATCTTGTTTGTCTCTGTGGCTTTCCTGGTTGCCATGGCACCCTAGACACAGAAAGCCCAGGGCTGCTTCCAGTCTCAGGCACTTTTGCCTCCTCCCCACCCCTGCAGAGCCTTCTTGGTTCCGCTTCCCCTGTACAGAGGTCTCTGTCCTCTAGTGCAATCTGTTTCAGGGCTGGGTGGGGTGGGTGCTGTGGGTTGACTCATCTCCCGCTGTCTCTTGCAAAGCCAATTTGTCCTACTTCTATCTCCTCTGCCGTGGCGGGAGTGCCAGCCTCCTACTCCTTGCAGTGCTGCTGAGAAAGTTTGCTGAAATTCTCTCCAGCCAGGCGGGCAAGAAGGTTCAGTGGTCTAAAGGCCTTACTCAGGCAAGCTTAGGCAACTTCAGGGGCCGCAGTTCGATTCCCAGCACCACATGCTGCGCCAGCCCCACCCCCAGGGTAGGCTGAGCCAGCCATAGTAAATATATAAATAAATATATTTTAATTGAATGTATAAATAAATAAAATTTCTCCCGCCACTGGTTGCATGATAATAGGGGCTGTGCAGTTCCAGTCCCTCCCTTCTCAGCTGTTGCCCCTGCAGCATTGCCCACTGGCTGTGGTCCTGAACCTTTAGGACTCACCGTTTCTGCCACAGCTGGGGAGACAGTGCAAGACTGCTGGCCTCAGTTCAATCTTCTCTCCATGGGGGTGTGCCATGGCCTTGCAAATCCTGGCATCTGTGTTCTTCTCTCAAGCCATTGGTTACAGGGTAATGAGGGCCTTTGGCTGCCTCTGCTGTGGTCCCTAACCACGTTATCATTTAAGGGTTCTGGTTCATCACTAGGGCTCATGACAATAAAAGCCCCCTTTCCCTAAAAAAAAAAATAGCTGGTGGCCATTGGGAAAGGAGCGGTGCTGGTATAATTTGTTGCCAGGCAGCCTACTCCCCTTTGTAGACAGAGGCAAAAGAAGCAAGGGGCCTCGTAGCCCAAATCTACACTATTTGGTTGACTGAGCCACACCTGGCCACCCAGCGGTGTCTTGGAGCCATCAGAGTATGTAGATACTTAGTTGGCAGGCAGGAGGCAGTGCCACTGGCAGCTCAGTGGGTGGGCCACCATTTATACAAAGCCCTATGTCCACGTTTTGTTGATCTGAGTCTTTCATTTCAGGCTGATCTTAGGGGTAGGACCCTTTTTCCTCCAAGTTCTATGTGTTTTCAGCTGCTTTTGCCCAAGTAGCTGCAATGTGGCTCCTCCGTTCTTCAGCTGTGTGGAATCCAAAGCCCAGGAGCTACTATTCTTGCTAAGAATTGTATTCATAGGAAATTTTAAAAAACCCTCACAGCACTCAGACTAACAAAACTTAATGCAGCATGGAAAAATTTCCCTTCCTCGTAATCGGCAAGACACGGGATCACTGATGGCAGCAACCGTAAGTTTACCGTCAACGCTAAATTTCTTAGCATAGGGTCATTTGCCATAGCTTCAGGGAAAGGTAAAAGTAATCCAAAATTAATTTGGGTTTGTACTGAGACAATAGCAATGGAAATGCAAAGAAGAACTACAGATTTATGACAAAGATGGCATCACCTGGATGTAGTGACTGGTTCATAGTGATGATTAGGAGGAAGTTTGAAAACTATGAACATTGCAGCCTTGGAAGCTCCAGAGAGGGTGGTGCACACATTAGGATTCACATGGAGTTATGAAAATTGATGTCAACAATTCTGTGATTGAAATATGAGTAAACAGTCATTATTTCATGGAGAATTGCTAGGAATACGGCATTTGGAAATTTCTGGAATGTTACCTTCCTTTGGAAGCACACTGTGAGCCACTGGTCTTATTAGGGCAGATTCAGTAGGTACATCCCTTTTGTGCTTCTGTGGTGCTTCTTTCCTGTCCCCATGCTGAATTTCCTTTGCTAGAGATGCCTTCCTCACGCTGCCATGATTGGAGGCAGAAGTAGGGAGGGCAGAAACCATGACCGCTGCCCTCACCTGTGCAGTGTGACACGAAGCATAGAGCCCATTGAAGCGGCCTGCTCAAAGCTCTTTGAGGCCTTGGGAAACTTAAGAGGCTGCAAAAGCCTAGATGAACATTTAAAACTAGCGTAGCCCTGGCTGTGAGATTTGTGGTGTTCTCTCTGTCACAGCATCCAGTTGAAGTATCAGTGGAGATAAGAGTTGAAATGGGACTAAAATCCATTAGAGAGGAGGGAAGGGGAAGGTCACGCAGACACTGTGAAAAAGGAAGAATTTTTAAAAGGAAAAGATGTCAGGAATCTCAAAAAATCCAGGACACTAAAGACCCTTGAAAGAATGCGGGCAATGATCATCTCTGGCAGAACAAAAGTAGAGGGTATGTGCTATTATTTCAGAACAAGATGAGGTAAGAAGAACGTATGGACAATTTCAAAATGCTCCTTATCAGTCACTGAATTCTTTAACTCAGTATTTTCCTAAGATTTTTCTTTGAAATTCTAATTAAGTGAGACATGTTATGGAGAAAGGCTTTATGATAAAAGGAGATTGGGTAAGGTCAGTATTACCATACATTTTTAAAGATTTGGAAGGCACATTGGAAGTTATACAGCAGTTGTTTATCTTCAATAAAACATTTCACCAATTTGTTTGATAGCCTTCCACTTACCTGTGTGCATAGTGGAGGAAATAATATTCTATGGAATTCATTTTGAGATATACCACTTTGAGTGTCTACAGGTAGGCTTTCCTTCTATAATTGTAGCAGATATGCTAAGGAATACTGTTTGTTAATGTTTAACCCTAAAATCTTCTTGATTTAGGAGACTCTTGTGGGCTGGGCAAATAGCTCGGTGGACAGCATCTGTCTGGAAAGTACAAAGAAACCAGGCGTGGTGTTCCACACCTATAATCCCAGTGCGGGAGAGGCTGATACAGGAGGATCACCACCTGTACCAAATAAATACATTTTTTAAAATGAAGGAAAAAATTGAAAAGTACATCTTGCAGTAGCAATGACATAATCTATTGATGTTCCTTTATTGTAGTTAAACTGACTGTGTACCAGACCTTGTACTCCCTGCTGAGGACACACAGAATTAAACAAAATGACAAGAAATACTTCCTTTCATGAAGCACACAGACCAGAGGTAATGGAAGTTGCATAGAAAAGAGCCAGGAAATGAAATAAATAATTCTAGTCATTAAAATGCTATAAAATATATAGATGGGCTGGATAGTTATTGGAGTAAAGGGACTCCTTTAATTGTTAGCCATGGAAGGCTTCTCTGAGAATGTGATATTGTAGCCGAGCTCTAAATAATATGAAAGAATACCAAACCGATGAAAGCGTGAGTGGGAGGTGATTCCTGGGAAATGATAAATCAGCCAGCGAAAAACCCCTGCGGAATGAAAAGTGGCAAGAATGATGGATAAGTGTACCTGCTAAAGGGGAGAATATTTTGAGTGGGATTAATAGTAATGTGTCTTTTACTGTAGTAATTTTTCATTTAAATGTACAACATATTTTGATCAGTGTGTGTGTGTGTGTGTGTGTGTGTGTGTGTATGTGTGTGTGTAGGAAGAGGATCAGACTGAAGGACTGAAACATACTGAATGGTGAAACAAGGATATGGTGAACATAAAATAAAAGTTTAGCAAAAACCAACCAATGTGTGATCTTACAGTACATTTTGGAAGAGAAATATTGCTTTAAATATGACATTAAGCCACATGGGTATTTAAGGAAGAATGATAGATGACCTTTGTTTTAAAATATTAATCTTTAAACAAACATTTATTCAGTATATATATATATATATATATATATATATATATATATATATATATATTGTCTTTTTGAGACAGGGTCTCGCTATGCAGTTGAGGCTGGCCTTGAGCTCACTTTTATAGCCCAGGCTGGTCTTGAACTCGCACCAATCCTCCTGCCTCAGTCTCCCGAGTGCTGGGATTACAGGCATGAGCCTCCACACCCAGCTATCAGTATATATATATATATATTTTTGCCACTAGGGCCATTGCAATTATGAACTAGACCCTGACTTTATAGAGGATATATTTTATATATTGGTATTCACAAAGAGTATTGTAAGTGTATTGTGAGTGTGTTGTGAGGAATGGATCAATTTTAGAACATTGTGATGGGTCTGTGAATCTACGTTGGTGTCCTAAGCAGGAGACCAAGATGCACTGGACATTGAAGTGGGGAAGAAGAGAAACCTATTGTTCTTTTTTTCCGAAGGAGTCTATCGGATTGGTGATGGACACAAAGTAGACAAATGAGAGAGAACTTGCCAGACACAGCTGAGATACTTCAGAGGATAACTGGGAAATAGAGCTTTGGAAACCAAGAGGTAGTATGGAGAGGATAAGATACTCTATGGAAAGAGAAAAGAAGACGCTCTAAGAAAGGGTCTGTTGGGGGGCCTGGCGGGATGGCTTAGTGGTCTAAAGCCCCTGCTTGGGAAAGCTTAGGCGGCTTCAGGGACCGTGGTTCGATCCCCGGCACCACATGCTGCACCAGCCTTGCCCTCGGGGTGGGCTGAGCCGGCCATAAAACATGAATGAATAAACAAACAAGGGTTCTGAAACAAGAAAAAAAAAATAAATAGATAGATAGATAGACAGATAGATAATTTTAAAAAATAAGAAAGGGTCTGTGTCAGCAGGGAGTACAGAGAAGGCCATTACAAAGATGGCAGGGAAGTGCAGAGGGCGTGCCTCAGTTAGTAAGGAGTTTTCCAGTATGGAGAATTCCATGGAGAGTTCAAAGGGCAATGACAGCAAAATGCTGATCACTGCACTTGTCAAGACTGTAGTCATTGGGTGGATACCTCGGCTTCCTATCAAGTGGTCTTCGTGTCAGTGTCTATCAGCTTCCAACTAACTGCATTCTGTATGTTGCCCTTACTTATAATTAACTTAAGAATACTTCTTGTTATGATTCTATTAGACTTCAGAAGAAATGGCAGTACAGCAGCATCAAATGTTTGGCTTCATATTTACTCACTGACAGCATTTGAACCCAGCCAGGCTGATTTTTTGCTTGTGGGATTCTACAATATCGCTGTACTTCTTTGCAACCAGTGGAAGTGGCTTGGTTGGGGAGACGGAAAGTAGCAAAGAGAATTTTTTCAAAATGTTTAAAGGCCGAAGGAACTACAAACCTGTCGTGTTACTGGAGGTGACCATGGGCCAGCAAGGATTTTAACAGGAGCTTCCACAGCTTGCACACGCGATGGAAGGATGAGGAGCGGAGGGGCAGTTGACTCTGCAGAGCAGACGGACCTAATCATGCCAGCAAAGCCCTTGCCCTTGGCTTAGGCCTGGCAGAGGTAGGGCTGAATCACAGTAAATTACTGAACTGCAGTAAGTGACAGAAGGAGGACTTCGTTTCTGATCTGCAGCTCCTGGTTTAGGGCTCAGGTCACTAGACCGTAGGCTCTCACAGCCAACCTCTTCCTCTTTTGAGCGATTGCTTTCCCCGTGTTCCTCCAGGAGCCCCTCTGCTTCAGATGCGGAGGCCCTGATTCAATTTCTTGCTGAAATGGATTCTTCAGGAATATGGATAATCCTCCATCGCGTGTTCACTGCCTTGGTTGACTTCCTGTTATTCGCACTTCCCACAACAGGCTGTGCAGTTTCTATTTTCTGAGACAGTCAAATAAATGCGAGTTGATATTATGACCGAGGACATTCTGAAATGCATAATTTCTCCCCTTTATCATTTTTGAAACAAACGGATGAATTGCAAAGGAGCTACACTAATGAAATGTTTAATTTGAGGTTTCAATTTTGCAAATGTTAGGAAGCATAATTAAGGTTCAGGCAATACATAAGCGTCTTCTGGAATACAAAATAAACTCTTTTTTTTTTTTCATCTAAAGTTTTGGGAACATTTTCTGCTTAAACCCAAACATTTTGCAAATATTATCTTGTGTTCCACAAGCATTCTGGGTACTGCTGAAAGATAGGTTACATAGTCCTTATGGTGGTGACAAGTTAATAATGAATACAGCCCCCACTGTAACCACAGGCATTTCATTTTGGTGCCTCATATCATTAAAGGAGTGGGGAGAGAAGGAAATCAGTGGGTTATGTAGGGAAACAGGCAGAATCGTCCTGGCTTCTGGACAAAAGGGGGACACAGACAGGACTTGAAAACTTAAGTAGCTTGCATACATCTTCTCTGAATCATGATACCATACAATTTTTTGATGAAAGAAAAATAGTTTACATCAAGCAGACCTCTCGCATCCACAAGGTTAGAGAGGAAAATTGTTGAAAGGATCCTTCCTTGAGCTGGTACAGAAAAAGTTACTTGTGTTCATGCATCTGAAATGGCTATTTCTCTGGCAGAATGCTGAGACCATTCTCTCAGGACCATTTATGGAAGAAGCTGTCCTTTCTCCAATGCACTGTTGATTCTTTATGTGTAGAACACACTGGCTGTAGACACGTGTTTTGATTCCTCTGAACTCTCTTCTGTCCCATTGATCTAGGCATATGCTTGGAAGTCAACACCAGGGTGTTTTGGTTACAGTGTCTCTGCAGCTGTCTTGAAATCAGAAGTTGTGACACAATATAACATTTACTATTGATGTATAGAAAGTTACTCATGTTAATATTCTATGCTATTACTTTACTAAATTCATTCATGCATTCTGATAGTCTTTAGATATTAGATAAAATTTTTAGATTTTCTCTGTAGAAAATCGTATCATCTGCAAACAGAGACCATCTGATCTCCCTACTTACATGCTTTTGCTTTTTCTCTGCTTTATTGATCTGGATAAACCTTCTAAGACTGTGGACATCCTTCCCTTATTTCTGATCTTAGAAGAAATGTGTTTAGCTTTCCTTCACTCAGAATAATGTTGATTGTGGGTCATCACATGTGGCCTTTTACTTTACATAGCCTTTATGGAGAATGCTGGGAATTTCCTCAGGAAAACAAAGCCACTCTACCATGGCTCAGCTCGCCCGCCTTCTTACTCTATGACCAAAGGGAAAACCAAAGCAATTGAAACCAATGTTCCAGAGGGGAGACCTGTGCTTACTGCAGCACTGTTCATACATGGCTGAGTTGTGGGGCCTGCCTAGGTGTTCGTTGGCCTGAAAGTAGTAAAACTTGGGTCATGTGCACACACCATGGAGTATTTCTCAGTTATAAGAACAATGAAATCCTATAATGTATAGGAAAAAGTGGTAGAAATTGAGGTCATTATTGTAAGTGTAATAAACTAATCATAAAAGAAAAGTACTGCATCTTTTCTCCCTCTCCTCACTCACCCTCTCTGTCATCTGCTTTCTCTCTCTCCTTCTTTTCTCTCCTATCTGGATGTGAAGGAAAAGCCAGACTAGAACTACATAGTGCTTCCTGGAGATGCAGAAGTGCATGTGTTCGGGTGCGCTGGCATGACTCCGTGGACACTGCCTTATAGTGACATATAGATAAGTTTGAAGACCATTTGGTGTCCCTACAAGTGGTGAATTATAGACAGAGCCCAGGGAGGGCTGCCTTCTGTTGCCTGAGATTCCCAGAACGCTGGGGCTCAAGGTTGCGGATGGCGGCTCTTCCCGTGGATGCCCTGTTCTTTGTTTATCTGCTACGTGACACCAATGGTTGCCTCCTCCCCTGCTTAAAGTACTATTTGTTAGCATTTGCATGAGCTATGTGTCTGAAATATGCTGTATCTATTAAAGCAGTGACGTATATTCCTTAGACATTTTTAAATACTGAATGAAAAAATAGGCTTGGGAGGCTCAGGACCCCTGGAAGAGAAATCTGAGTGAGTCCTCTGAAGCTGCCTTCATCAGATCGTGTCATCGTTTCTTTCAGCACCAGACAAAAATCATATAACACTGTGTGCATGCATGGAAGTAACACCGTGAGCCGCATTAACTTATGCAATAAATGGGATAACACAAATTTCCCAAAGAAGACAATAAATATTGTTCTTGAAGATGAGTATAGACTCAAGCCAACTAGTTGTTCAAAATTAGTGGTTGCAAATATTCAAATACGACAATGACTCTTGTTATTGAAATATAACCTAATCCAAAGAAGGCTGTCATCCTTACAGAATTCATCTAGTAAGAGAATGTATAACCATACTGGCCTAAATTCAATTACATTTATAAGCAATTTTGCTGTATCTTATTCAACAACACGAGATTTCATATATTTGAAAAAGTGAGGGACCAGGGAGATATCTCCATGGTACAAGTGCCTGCCTGGCAAGTGCAAGGTCATGACTTCAAACCCCAGTCCAGTCAAAGAAAAAAGAAAAAAGACAGTATACCTATATACTTATGACTTATGTATGCTTAATCTAGAATTTAGACAAAATCATAGTATAACTTCAGATGGTTATAATGTATTAGATAATTTTTAAATATTGCAAATAACAGAAAACTGAAACTTGCTGAAGCATAGCATAGGATAATTTTCACTTGTATAATAGAAGACAAACCAGCACTAGATGTCATTTAAGCCTAGCTAGACCTAGAACTTAAAATAATATAATCAAAATATGTTCTCTCTCTGTACTAAGCTTTTTTGTGGAGGTCTTATTAATGCTGGATTAGTGCTCATTCTCCACGTATAGCTGTCCTTAGAGTCAAAAGGGGTCCTCTATTACCAGCACACACTCTAGAACTCTTTGTGTTTGGCTCTGACTACCGTAGCTCTGGCCTCATCAATGTTTCTATGCCAATCCCTAGCATAGGAAACGGTTATGTTCTGATTATTCAAATGCTCCATGAACCACCCCAGGAACTTTAGGTCTGCACGAGCCTCATGAACTGCAAATGAAGAAAGAGGCCCTCTAAGAAAAACGCATGAAGTACGAGTGCACACTGGGCTGACAAAAGGAAGAGTTTGGCCACTGTCGAGTCCTCTTATAGTACCTGCAGTGCCATCAATTAACCTGGCACATTATGGCACCATTACTGTAAAGATAATATAATAAAAAAGTACCACTACTTTGTTTCTTCCATTGGTTTATTCATTTATTTAGAAATAATTAACTTTTCAATACATTCTGCCTTGTGTTTTATGGTAGGGGTTCCAATTTGATTATGCATAGCCATTACTATTAATGCACTCTAAACCTAAGAAAAATACAAAATTGCCTAGTAATAAGCCAAATGTTGCGAAAGCTTAGAGGAGAATGTAACTAATCTCACACAGAGAAGGGGAAAGGCTTCAAGGAGAGGGTGAGACCTGAGCTAAGGCTAAAAGAATAATTTCTGGCCAGAATTTTTTTTAAATAAAATGAAGAAAATAATATTTAAGTAACTGGAGTATGAAAAAAATTCATGCTGAGTTTGAATAACTTCACTCCTCCTGCTCTTTGAATTGACAAAGGAAGGTGCCTGGGTGTTGGACGGCCAAGAAATATCACAGATAGAGGTGCCACTAAGTGAAGGAGGTGAAAAGTTAAAGCAGCAATCTCTAGACTTAGAGGAAAAGTCCTACGCAGCATTCCAGGTCACTGTTTGATCAGGTAGCCTTATCAGAAGCTATTTAGTAGGAGCTAAGTCAGATCAAAAGAGGAGAGGGGAGAAGGCTCACTATCACCTCTTGGCAGAAGACAGAACAAAACCAAGAGAGGCAGTTTCCTGAGTGAGCTTTTTGGAAGCTGAGAACCAATCCATTTTAACCTCTTGGCTTATGAGGAGAGAAGAAAAGGAAACATCAGAAAATTTTGAGTGATTTTTTGCAATCTAAGAGGAAGCTGACCCTACTGGCATTTCGAAGTGGATTGTCAAGAATATTGGGAGGTTTGAAAATGATAACTTTGTGAGTCACTTTTTACTCTTTAAAGTTGATGGTCAGTCTGTTCCTAAAAGTCTGTATTCAGGTAGCTGTTCTGTACTGGCAAAAGATTTATATAAACAAGTAGAGCCTCTATGGGAACTTTCTTTATAGAAATACTGCTTAAATTGAGAGTTTGTTATCCTAGTATCTCAGCAGTTTCCCTCCAGTGTTGGCTGGCTGTAAGGCAGGAGTGTCATGGTGAAAGGACACAGAGGAGCACAAATACAACATTTGTGATGTCTCTTTATAAAATTAGCTGAGGAGCCAGGAGATAGCTCCGTGGCACAAGTGCCTGCCTGGCAAGTGCAAGGTGGTGAGTTCAAACCCGGTCCTACAAATAAATAAATGTATTTATATAAAATTAATTGAATCTGTACAGTCATACATATACAGCATGCCTTATGTTGTATTAAATTTATTTTTTAAGTAATAGCAATCTTATTCTGATTCTTTGTGATAAGCTAAAAAGAAAAAAAAAAAGAGTTTTTAATGCATTCACAGCAGAAAAAAATAACTTTTTCAAACTTTGTTTACTGGTTTTAATACTTAATACAGCCCATTGTTATTCAGAAGTGGTACTGAATCTTTAATAACACAGCCAGTGAAAGTCATATACATTTCTATATTCTGTAACAAAAAGGAAAATATAAATAACTTTCCATTGTTTTGTTAGTTTTGATTCTTTGGTTACAAAAAAAGGCTATCACCATGTGAATAGGTTACAAAAGAATATTTAATGAGTTAGAGAGAGAAGTAGTTCTAGAGTACTATGCTAAATTTCATAAGGCAATTGCTCAAATATAATTCACCCATTAGGAGGCTAAGAGAGACAATAGCAGCTTAAAACAGAGAAATAACAAAAGAAATAAGATGTCAAATACAATCAGATCTGTCTTTACCATCTAAATTCAAACAACAAAATTTTTATCTAATTATTCCAGAACTCTGCTTATTTTAGTTTTCATTATTAAGCTCTTCAAGCAAGGGTCTGCTGTTACATCCTACCTTTATATCACTCGTAATATTTTCATCTCGATGGGAGCGCAATAAGAGAAAAGAACACAGTTTCAGTGCTAAGTTTCTTACTGCCGTCTTAAATGACATTCATAGGAATAACACAAGGTCTTTATTTGCATATCTTGAATATTCATCAAATTAAAGTAACCCAGGAGTTCTTATCATTCATACTTTTAGCTTATTTCTTTGATTCTTTTTTTTTTTTTTTTTTAATAGGGCATGAGATTCCAGTGGTGAAGAGTTGGGAAAGGGGAGCTCAGTTTTAATCTGAGAGAAAGATTACTGTGCTACTAGCACGGGCAAGGCTTCCTAACATTGCAGCTCCTCTTGTCCACGATCCACCACTGGTGGGTTTTTTTTTTATTATTATTACTTTTAATAAGAGAGAACAATATGAGAGTTCCAAAACATGTTAGTAGTACATTCACAATAATTGACACATTGCATATGGTTGTCCTCATAAAAGTTATACAGAGCACAGGATGTAGACACAATAAATTTTCTAATTGATATTAGTAGAGAAAAAATAAAGAAGAAAAAAATTTTCTTCTCTTTGAACTAAGAGGAGGTAGTTGTATGCATAGTCCAAAGTTTCATAATTGCCAGTGAAACCGGCAATGTTGAAGGCTATTGCTTTAAGCCTGTTACGTGTAGCTCACCATACTAATCTAACTCTGTATTTTATGCCTTGTAATTAAGCTTTTCTGCTGGGTGATCGAGGGCAAGTTAAAGCAAGACCGGTCTAACAAAACTCTCATCATTTGCATTTGCCAAGGTCAAATTTCTTCAGGATTGACTTTGGAACCAAATACAGTGTTTTGCAGAACTGTTGTCATTGTCTGGGAAAAGTCACAACCTCTTTGATTCTTAACTGCTACAATGAGTACGTTCATAAAGAAATATCCAAGCAGCCAGGTCTAGTGGTACAGGCCTGTCATCTCAATACTTGGGAGGCTTAGGCAGGAGATGACCATGACTTCAAGGCCATCCTGGGCTACAAATAAGTTCAAAGTGAACCTGAAGTACATAGCGAGACCCTGTCTCAAGGAAGAAAAACAAAAGTCAAAATACCGACTAATTTACCAACATATCTAATGACTATAAACTGAATTTTGGAAGAAATTTTATTCCTTCAAATAAACTTTTATTCAATAATATTTTATATCATTCTTTCAATTGGAATTTTTTTCTGTTATTACCAAAAATGAAATTTATAGGGCACTTTCTCTTTCCACTGATTTTAACTTGAATTTAACATGAGTTTAGGTCCACTATGGAAGGGGTTTTTGTTTTGTTTTGTTTTGCGTTTTTTTTTTTTTTTGTATTTCTTAGTACTAACATTTACTTCCCTTCTTTTCTGTATGACTGCCTAACCTTGAGTATCTCATTACTAATTTAATTAGACATTGCTGCACATAAAGGATATTCAATAGACATTTGATCTGTAGATTCAAGCCAGTAACAAGTTGTCAGTAATAATACTGTAGTAGCTCGAGGTACCAAAACGTCAACGTGAAAAATGAAAATAAAATCAGAGCCTTTTTTTTTTTTGCAATGCCAATATTTGTATTTGGGGAAGCACCTCAATGATTATCTTCATTTTCATTCTTACATGAATGCTAGCTTCATGTATGCACTTCCGTGGAAACTGCTTCTTCTTAAGAATTCTTGTACTTAGTTAATGAGAAACATTGTTGAAAGGCTTGGCTGGAGCCCATGTTAATCACATTACCATGGATAATGAAGAGGAAGCTGAGTATTTGTTTCTAAAGCTCTGTTTCTCATCTTACTTTACCTACATCTTCCTCTCATCCTTCTCACCCTCTGAGGGGCACAAACTTCATTAGTCTTCTTTGTATGTTATCTGTTAAGTAATGTTTGTTGCCTATGAGCCTCGTCCCCATGCATATAAACTTCCTTTTGTGCTAGGCTGTGTGCTTCATAGTTAGAAAGTAAGATGTGATTGGATCTGGACTGCAATAGGAAAAAGCTTCTCCCCTTGGAATTAGGGGTTGTGTGTATCTGAATCGCCTGGAATGATTTCATTAAATCTGAATCACTTTTTCTTTCTCTCATCATCACGGAAGATGTATGAGAGTTTGAATTTCCCCAGCCCCACGTTTTCTCAGACCCACTGCCAGAGAATAAGCCAAGTGAAATCATAGCATTCCCTCAGGAACTTCAATAATTCAGTTGATCCCTCGTGAAATTTTTACATTCAAACATTGCATTCTTGGACATGTAATGACCTTCACATTTGTATCATTGCACTGGGTATATCTTTCTATGACTTTGTAACAAAGTTCCACAATTTTAACAACTTTAAACAATATGAATTAATTATTACTTAGCTCTCTTATAAAAAAAAATTTAGATTAATGATCTTGATTTCTTTCTCTTGGTTTCACAAAAATTAAAGTTTGGCCGGCTGAGCTCTTTTTGGAGGGGCCATAGGATAAATTAACTCCCAACTTCATTCAGCTTATTGGCAGAGTTGTGGAACTGCAGTCTCAGGGCATGGGGGCATATTGAGCATTCCTCAGAGGCCATGTGTTAAAGAATGGGTCCATAGGATGGAATGGCCGGGGCACAGACTCTAGGAAATGGTTTCCAGTTTCTTAGAACACTGAGGTACGCTATGCTAAAAAGCAACTGAGGGACTGTGCTTACCCTCCCTCCCTGCTCTTGCTGGGGATGTGAGCATTTGCCTTGACAAGTCCTCCTCCCCACAGCTGGCTGCTGCACTCACCACCACTCAGCTGGGGCACAAATAATACCTTTCAATCTCCAGAACCATGAGCTACACAGTGCTTTCCACTCTATTAGCTAGCCTTCTCCAGTTATTTCATTATAGTAACAGGGAGCTGACTACCATATCTCTGATTTCCTGCTGGCTGAAGGCAGGTAGGTACGCTGAGATTCCCCACAACTCTCTCCACTCCTTGCATGTGGGCTACCGATCTCAGAGCCAACGAAGATCTTCTTTCTCATGCTTGCAAGCTTTGTTTTCGTCTGCCACGTCCTTTCCACCATTGCTCAAGAAAATTCTGTGTTAAGGCTGGCCAAATAGCTCAGTGGATTAAAGCACCTGCAAGCAGGCCAGGGGATCCCTGCCGGTATTACCCCCAGGGCTGGCTGAGACCACCACTGACCCTGGGCATGATAGAGAACCCCCGTAATCCCAGCTCTTGGGAGGCTGTAAACAGGCAAATCACTATGAGTCTGATCTCATAGTGAGACCCAAAACACCCTATAGACACTTCCCTAAAATACAAAAGAGAAAAAAAAGAAAATGCTGTTTTTAAGTGTAATGCTGAGTATTCTCAACCCTCTGAGATTATCCAGAATCACTGAGTTTAAGGTCTGTGTACTTAGTGCTCTCTGAAGACTTAGCCGTCTGAATCTAACTTTTTTTGTTACATAGAATTAAAATATTTCTAGATATCACTAGGGGGCCATTCTGCCTACCCAATTCATTGAGGTGCTTGTAGATAAAATAAAATAAGAAAATCACAGGTGTTGGTGGCTTACCTCAGCTACCACTGTCGCTGCAGCGTTTCTCAGCTTCTGCAGTAACGTGGTACCAACTCCAGAGCCAGCTCAGATCCGATGACATGAAGATGTTCTCTTCACTCCCTTGCTTCTCTTCCTTTCATGTCAGTCCATTGTTCAAAGTCGGAGTCTTTGCTATCTGTGAAGATGCAGCTTTGTCAAAGCTTTCCAATAATAATAAATCAGTCAGTAGGAACTTGGTCTGAGCTATGGAACACACAGGATGGCGTGCATATTTCAGGCCATGATGTCCCTTGAAAGTCAAAGTTTATAGGAAACTCAGTGATGATTGTTTTTCTTTAATTTTTGCCACCACCATGGTGTCATTTTAAAAACAATTCAACTTTAGGTAATGAGGTTACTAAACACCAAAGTCTTTAAGGTTTTATAATATAGAGAAGTTGCTATTTGCTCATAACACCAAGGAAAATGTAATTCTCTAAAATCCATTACACAGTTTTGATGTTTCCTTGATTTTTATCAGGAATCTCTGTGGCAGTAGAGACAAGGAAGTATGCTTCTGATACTTACCGTGTAACGGAAATATAATGAGAGGTAAGAACAGAATATTTAAAACGTATTAAGTCTCATAAAACTTTAGGGAAGCATTTTTAGGTAGTATGGTTACAGATCTGCATTTGGCACAACTGCGTGTTTTCCTGTTTTGTTTTGCTTAGAAAAACTTACTGGAGCAGAGTTCAGACTTTAGCCTTTTTCTTTTCCAACTCACACACTATTTTTTCATTGCAAAGTACTTGAATTGTCATGTATTATCTTCTTTTTGTGCCAGACAAAAAATGGAAACACCGGCAATATTTCATAGTAATTTAGAATAATTCAGCAAAGAGAAAAATCGCTTTATTTTTATTGGTCTTTTTGGCTTATTTTTGTTTTAATTTCTCAAAAAGAATGAATTTTTCTCTGCAAGCCTAGTCTTTGTCATTGTAGGAGTATTTAAGATGCTCAGTTGATAAAAAACGCTATTCCTGAATGACCACGGTGTTCTGCTGTATGTATGGACCATCTCAGGACTCAAGAGGAAATGTTAGCTTTGGATGCCTAAAAGCTCCTGACATCTGGCTTTCTGCGCAAAGAAGACACCTGGCCTCTAACCTCCGCCACCTCTCTGAATTACGAATTGGTACAAAGTAAGACCTTTTTTTAAGTCTCTGTAGCAGAAGATAGTGCCTCCTGGAGATCTTATGGCAATGCGAGGAGAAAGTGTATGATGCTTAAATAAGAATAAAGATAGGATTTAGCATGGCCACAGCCACCAACTACTTTCTCCAAGCTTTGGAGGTGTGTGTCTGAGCTGTCACCAGGTTTGTCTCCCAGTGTCATGAAGCCGCTGACACTCATATTTCACACTTGGGTCTGACCTACTACTGCAGCCACTGCTTACAGCAAGCAGAGCCTCAAATTCCATACGACACTCACCTTTCTTTTAGAAATGGACAGTCTCCAAAACATCCTCCTAAACTCTGTGACAGATGAGACGTTCTCTAAATATCATTACACATGAAATAGAGAGATAGAAGAGCCTCCTAAAGCTGCTCCACCTTGCCTCCTCTCACGCAATTCTAGCAGTTGTGTGTGAATCATAAACACCAATGCCATAATTTTCAAGTAGGGATAGGCTTCTTTATGAAGTGTTGGCGATATGTGCACTTTAGCGATCACTAAAACTCCTGCACTACCACAATGCACCAGGCCATTCTATTTTATTTGGTTTTTCTTCTATAGTAAAAATTAATATTTGTGCCTTCACAGTCTTCCTATGAATAATAAGTGAGGATATATTCCTATATCACCTTCTATAGGGCCTCGTATAAAACCAGTATTAGCTTTCTTCCTGTCATTCTCTCTTGATCTTTTGCATGTTTACATGCGATCTTTTTAAGCTTTCTTTCGCTGTAGCAATTCACTGCACCTAACTTATTTCACTTTTCCGTTAATCAGATTCTAAGCTGGTCATCAATTATTCAAGTTAGTTCAAGTCACAGGCCCAGAATGCTAAATTCTTTTCTAGTGTGTAATGTTCCTTACTTTTAGAAAAAAGACCTGCTTCCAATCCAGATGCAAACAGGCTGTCCCTTTTTGTTATTTCTTTGTTTGCTTCTGCAGTACTGAGGATTGAATTGGGTACCTTGTTCTTGGCAGGCAAGCATTTATGCTCCTGAGCTATATTCTTGGGCTAGTTGCATTTTATAATTCATTCAGGGTAAATTTAATTTGACATCTTGCTTTATGGTTTGGTACCTCAGGTTTATTTAAAACCTTTTATGTTATTGTACCTGTTTTTAAAATTCAATTTAAACTCATCTTATGTACTTGTGTAGAAGTCTTCATTTTAGAGAAATGGCACTCATCAAATGCTCCAAATAGCCTGAAAAGCAAGGAGTTCTTTCAGCATCCAAATTACCTGCTCCTGCAAATAAAACTGCATTGACCTCTCAATTTGTAATATGTAAATACTTTATCCATTACTCATTTACTCTTCTCAGGAACCCTTTAAGTTACCTGGGAAGGAGACAGTTATCTTTAATAACTGTCTCTTTAAGAAGAGATTGAGGCCAAAAAGAAATTAGGGTGATTTCCCAGGGTCAGATGGATAAGAAGTCATAGGTCATTAGTCAGGCTTGACTATGGGTAGAGCCCCAGCTTCTTGGTGCTGTGCCATGGAAATACCTGTATTGCCTTACCCAGCATGCAGCTCTCTTTGAACCAATACATGTTTCCACTTCATTGTTATTCTTTTTAAATAGGGAAAAGTGCTCTACTGCTCTGCTGTTGCTTGAGGTTCAAAACATGGCACTTTGACCTCAATTCTGAAACATACAATCTGTTTTATTTCATACACGTGATGGTATTTGTACACAAATTATAGTGCAAATCTCCATGCAGTTTATGATTTTTAGAATTGTTACTTTATTAGCATTTTGAAGTTTAACAACTTCTCTGTGAAAGCCAATAGCAGAGGTTGCACTGAGATCCTAATTTAGTGACTATTAGAAATACTGAGAAGCAAAGTCTAAGGAAATGCTTAATCCATTCACATATAAATATGGTACAAAGGCAATTGAACAACAGTAATTTAAAATATAAATTAGAAAACAATGTGGTTTGAATAATTCTTGACTGATAAATATAATGGAATGCTACTTGATTAATTGATTCAGATGAAACATATAATACCCAGGCTTCTAATGGTGTAGGCTGCTCAGTTAGATAGGACCAGGCCCTTCTAATGGCGTAGGCTGCTCAGTTAGATAGGACCAGGCCCTTGAAGGAGACATGGAAGACACGGCGATCTCGCAACTGTAGGCGAGACAGATGCTCCTGCCATGGGCCAGGCTTCAAGACAAAAGAATAAACACAGGAGCCACATACTTACCTAGGGATGGGACTGATACTCTAAATAGGCATCAATCACTTTGAAAGAGCCAGGAATAGTCATTAACCAAACCTCAAAGGAAGAGCCCCTGCTCTGTATTCATACTCCCTTCCTACATGACAGACTTCCCCATTTTGGTGCTGATTTATGCTAGGTTTTTTTTTTTTTTTTTTAAGCTGTGTCACAATAAAGAAGCAGAAATAGTATGTGTGGATTGGGGGAGGGGGCTTTATTAACGTTGAAGATGTGGAAAAGACTGAAGGCAGGTTGATAGGCAGATTCTCTGACCTAAGACAGGGAGGATGAGACCTTAAGCACTTTTGCCAGAGGTAGAGTTTGAGGGACAGATTCAGTAACACACAAGGAGCTCATTGAAGCCTCCCTTGTGTGTGCTGGAAATATAAAGGGAAGTCATAGTATTCCAGGGCTGGATTGGAACAGAAGGAGGAAGAGGTCATTGGGAAGATGAGCTGTTGCTATTGGTGATTTAGCCATGTTGAATTGGCCATGATAATTTAGCAGTTTTTATTCGGGCTGTAACCTACCAATTTAATCAATATTAAGTGAGAAATTGTGCTTATAATCTTACGGGTTGGCCATAGTTTTGTCCCTCCTCATGTTCAAGGCCCCATGTTTTTCACCAGAGATTTGCTTTACCTCATGGCTTTGCTCTATAAACCGCCCCCCAACTCAGGCTTTCCAAGAGAGCAAACTGGTCAAGCAATGACCATGACTCATCCAGAGGGCTGAAACTGTCAGAAGATCTACCAAAACTGTCCATGGTTTCAGGGTAAATCCTGAGGGGATTTGGCTGACCTTGTTAGATACAAAGTTATATTTTTTATTATATAGGTCTTGTTTTACCTTGATCTTAACCATCCAGCAGAAGAGTTTATCTATGAGGTATAAAAAGTAAAGCCATAATAATACTGAGCGTTAAAGGCTCACATCAACAGCTTTCAACATTGCGTTGTGTTGATAACCCAGTACTAGTATGGACTATTGGACTATATGTACAGCTACTTTCTCTTAATTCAATGAGAAGAAAGATTTGTACTAATATTGTTTATACAAGATATCAAGTCTGCATCTTGTACTCTACACAAATAATACAAAGAAAACAATATGCAATGTATTAATTATTGGAACTGTCCTACTAACCTGTTTTGAAATTGTCCCATTCACTGCTATTTCCTTTCATTAAAATTAATAAAAACAAATAAATGTTTTAAAAGAAAGAAAGAAAGAAAGAAAGAAAGAAAGAAAGAAAGAAAGAAAGAAAGAAAGAAAGAAAGAAAGAAAGAAAGAAAAGGTAGATACCTGGACAATCCTTTCATGGTCTCTTTTGTCCCTCTCTAAACAGAAGCTTTCTTTTCCTAATAACCTTCCATTGTTCCTAAAATTCATTATTTGGTTTTAAAGAAATGATTTTGCCCGAGGTGTCTTTCAGGTTGGCAGTTTCTTTCCCCCGTATCACTAATCACATCTCTTAAAGCAGTCCTGCTTTTCAGTTTCTTATTCCTCCTATGGAATCTCAATTCAAAATATGAAATAACTAGAAGCCTCCACTTTTCACTTTTATTTGAAAGATATGGAAGTAAAATCTTCCCAGAGAGGCTGTACTTATTTTTGTAAAATCACATGACTAGTTAATGGTGAACTGATATGAGAACTCATATAGCCTGTTTCAGACTCATCGCAGTGCTTGCTTCACAAATGCAGGATCCTTTATCTTGAATCTCAAAAATGCCATGAAAGAAAAAGTGTATTCTTCATGAGAAATAGAAAACTACACTTAGTTTTTAATAGGCTAAGAAAGGTCTTGTTATTTCCTGAAGTGCTCACCAGCCACAAAATTAGCAATGAAAAAAATAAATAAATAAATAAATAAAAAGCAATGACCTTGGCATCTAAGAAATACATTTCATAGAAAACCCTGGCATCCCATCTCACATACAGTAGTATAATGGCCAAGATGATGAGATAACTGTCAGAGGCCGATAGGGATTTTGAATTGAGATTTATTCTGTGAAGGGCTAACTATGCTCTTATACTGCTCTCAAAATCAGCAGTGTCTTATGGGTGATCACAGCCAGAGCCTGGCTTTGAATGATCTCACCAAGAATTTTAAACAGACTGATTTCTTTTAGTGCTCCCTCATGTCCTGTGGCGATTAAGAGATTGTTGAAAAGAAAAGGTTTCTCTCCTTGACAGATAATGGGTTACTGGAGAAGGTGCTTTATTCTTTTTTTTTTTTTTTTTTTTTTTTTTTTTTTTTTTTTTTTTTTTTTTTTTTTTTTTTTTTTTTTTTTTTTTTTGTCTTTGTGTAGTTGTACCTTAAATTGTACATTGCATGCTAACTTTAGGGCCTGGAAAGGTACTAATAGCCTGCCATGTTTCAATTTCGTACCATAAAATTGAGGTTGCTGGCAAAATGCATAGCATCACTAACTATCAGCTTCTGGGCTTTTACAATCTCTCAGGTTTTTATATTTGAAGATTTTTCAATAAAAGATAATAGTGTGACCATTCCATTAGATAATAAGCATAGCTGTAAGGCCCCCAAACAGGTAAGTTTCTATTTAAATGCTAATTGTTATCATTATAAACCATTTGGGAAGCAACTAAGTGTGAATTCCCTGAGATAAAACCTTTCTATCTAAAAGGGGGATAATAATTGTGGGAAAAGTTTGTTGGCTCTTATAGGTATTGACCTAGGAGAATCCTCAATTAGAAAATCTCTTGGTACAAATATAATCATGCGGAGTCTAAAATATAGATCAAATAGGTAACAAAGTACATGATATGTCCTGAAAAAAGCCCAACAGTCACATGCTCACCTCTTGTCCACAAATAATAGCCTTAAAATCTTGTGACTGCGATATGAACTTCCTTCTGCTAAAGCATTTTTTTTCACTAAACCTGCCTTGACTGAATTTTTTGTTTCTTGCACTGAGTAAAGAGAAATGTGGATACCAATAATGACTTCTCTGTGAAAGTTAGCAGCTAGATAAACAATGGAAGCATATAATTGTTCAAAAGAAAGAAAAGAAGAGCATAAGTGATACCAATAAAGTAAAGAAGGTTTAACAGTGAAATGCCGGGGGAGTGAGCACTAGAGAAGAAGAAATATAAAATGTGGATTTGAATCTTGAAAGGTGGACAAACTGTAGACACATATTGAACATGGAGCAAGGGGAAAAAGGGACATTCTAAACTGAGAGGAAAGTTAGAAGTCTTTTTCTTGTGCAATTTTTTTTTTTTTTGTATTTTTTGAGACAGGGTTTCATTGTGCAGCTCAGGCTGGCCTTCAGCTCACTTTTTTTAGCCCAGGCTGGTCTCGAACTCACACTGATCCTCCTGCCTCAGCCTCCCAAGTGCTGAGATTACAGGCGTGCGCCACCACACCCGGCTCTTGTGCAAATTTAAATACTTTTGTATGTACTTTACTTAATGGATAGGAGCCTATTTGCAAATTTAACAATAACACAGGTAATGAGGCAAGGAAGGGACTGTATCATCTACATCTTCTTTGATTTCATGTCCGCAAGCATATGATGAACGTTCAAGGTTCCCTGTCTTTAGAATAAATTTCACAGCACATACCATGCGGGTCCACACCAGGGCATGCTGAGCCAGCCATCGGGACCAGGCATGGTGGTACATGCCTGTAATCCCAGTGTCGGGGAGGCTGAGACAAAAGAATCAGTAGAAGTCTGAGCTGCAGAGCGAGACACTCTATCAAATACATAAAAAAGGGTAAATTTTAAAAGTCCATAAATTCTTTTTCCCTCCGCATATCCCAGTGAGACAGTAAGTCCTCCCCCTCTCTCTGCCAAAGTCTGACAAGTTGAAGAGGCACAATTTTGTCACTTTTCTTCCCATTTCCTAGGCTGTGCTCACCAATCAGAATTTCTTCCTTCTTTATCCATTACAGAGTGTTGTGGCAGAGTGACCCCATTGCTTTTTGACCTAAGATTTCTATTGTGGGCAGGGATCTCGCGTTTGAGACCTAGATCCAAATACCTAACTGACCTTTCTGTTTCAAATGTGTGAAAGGCATGTTCAATCCCAAATACTGAGCATCAGATTTGGAATCACAGCATTCTCCTGAGGGATCTGTCTTCTCAGAAATAGTAAACCACTAACCTGATGAGCTCCCCAGAAATCCAAGTTTTCCTAAATAACTTTTCCTTTTCACTCCCATACTCAAAAATACCAAGGCTTTTATTTTATCTCCCAAATAACTGTAAAATTTTCCCCACCCCCTTTTATCCCATTGCTGCTCCCTAATTTGAACGATCAATACCTCCACCTCTCCCTTGTGTCTAAAATGATCTCTACGCCATCCTTCCACAGTTTGACTCCTTAAATAATCTGTCCTTATTTCTCTACTTTGCATCCAGTGCATCTTTTCCGGGATGTGTAACCAATGACATTTCACTGTAGACTGTCAAGTTATTCCTCAGCCCAGTGAATTTCACCTCCTGGATATTGACTCCATTTTGTAATTTACTGTTAACCAGATTCAGGACTTAGACAGGTCCCTGAATTGCACCAAAAGGATAGCAGCAGGAATGATGCAAACTGAGGTTTGATAACCACTTGTTCATTAGGACTTGTTCCCTGGAATTCTGTCACCATGTGCAGAGATTCAAGTCTGGATTAGGGAAGAGATGACAGTTGTTGACCACATAGGAAGCAGCTAAACACTTGTGGTCCTCAGCATCCTTAGTAAATATTGTCTGACCTTCACTCAATAATAGCAGGTCACATAGTTGCTGTTTTTTTTTGGTCACATGCAATAATTATCTTTGGTTCTAGAAAAATCTGAGTTCTCAAAGACCTGGTAACAAAATGTAAGCAACTCAGGAGCAAAATGGTCAAAGTAGAAAGAAAAATGATTCAATATGTCTGTTATAAGATGCTGGAAGATCAACAAGGTCACCTTGATGAAATGACCAGTTACAAACACATTCATCCATCTACCTATGTGTTTATTCTGCCATATGGCAGCCATTTATTTAAACACATATTAAACACTTAACCTATGCCTAACCCTGTGCAGGCAGAGACAAAAATAAGACAGTCTCTTCTAAAAGGCATTTAAATGTCTAATGAGCATATTGTTTACATTTGTAGTTGTTTGAAATCTGGGGCAAAGTTCTGAATCTTAGCGTGAAATAGTCACTAGAACATGTGATTTAAAAAAAAAAAAATTTCTATTCTCTTCGTATATAACCACCCAAATACATTTTACTAAAGAAAATACATTTTATATGTCATTTTAAAGAATTCTGAACTATAATTTCCTGATAATTATAGTAAAGCAATTATAGTAGTCACATTTTCCTAAATTTCAAGAATCTTATAAATTCTGATTTATTAATGTTCAAGAAATTAACTGACAGTAACTGTTGAAATGTCTTCAATGCCAAGTACATGTCATTTAATGAAAGTGAAAAAGGCTTCAAAAATTTTAATTATAGGCTCTCTAAGTTCTATATAAAAATATTAAAAGCTTTGCCTAATTTGAATGCAAACAAGCACCAAAAATTGTGTTATACATTAAGATCCTGTATTCCACATGGTATTATATTATGTATTCAGTAATCGTACTATTCAGCATTGCTTGCTGAAAATGTTCAGAATGTCTTCAAAAGGCTCAGAAAAAAATATGCCAAGTTAAAATAATATATGAATTTCAATGGAATCAGTTAAAATCAATAAAAGCTGTGTGATTGCAGTAGATTTAAATGGTATATTTAGTCTGCTTTGAAATATATACTATGCATTGGACTTCTTAACACTGAACATATTTGTGGGTTGGCTATTTGCTATGTGACCATGGGATGGGAATATTCTATAACTTTATGCCTCATCAAAATCCACTAAAAAATTAATGGATCATCAAGTGCATAGAGAGTAATGATTTTATAATTGAGCTGTTGTGCTTATTAGTGTTGTACTTGTAACAACTGAATTAATCATATTTTAAAAGTCCTTTGAAATTTGTACTTGCAAATATTTTGACCACATGTAACATCCTATGCTGGTTATTTTGCAATTTTGATTACTCAATGCAAAATGTACTGTATATTACTTCTAACATTTTTATTTTGACACTGTGCTGGAAATGTCTGGTAGCATTTCACAAAAAAAAAAAAAAAAAAAAAAGAAAAAAAAAAAAGACATATCTGGAATTTTATTTGAAAAAATTTGTAATGAAATAAATATCAGACCCTCCATCTCACATACTAATCTTAGCAATTTTTCTGACTATATCTTGTATTGTCAGTCTGCTGATGAACAGGCACCCAGCAGTGGGTTGAGCACCTTTGAATGGCATAGTGCTGGTGATGGAGTGTCATTGGAAGATTGGATTAGACCCTGCCAAGGGTACTGGAATGCTCTGGGCACATCTCTAAGGCTCATGGTAGCATAGACATGGCTCAGGGCCATGGCCTTTGGCTCTGGCTGCTCTCTCTTCACTTCTTGTCTTGAGCTAAGGCTCTTGCCCCATTCCTGAGTGTTCATGGGTCATGGACTGAATTCCCATAAATCATGAACCAAATTAGATTTTTCCTCATTTGGGTTCTAGATGTTGGGTATTCAAGAAAACTGACTACCACAAGGGATGAACACATTTTCTGTTAGTCTGTTTCCATTGCCACCCCATAATGTCCATTTTAACACACCCATAAGTTAATGTATAGAAATTAAACTTAGTTAAAAATATTTTTTGCAGCCCTTTTGTTCCAGAAAGCTATCTTTATGGCTGGAATTAGGGCCTCTTGGCTACCCATATCTCTAAGTACGCTTTAGTGTCTATTTTCACCATGGATTGCACTGGGAGTGGTAGATTGGAATTAACTTGCTAGGATTCCAACAACGTATTTTGGGGAGTACAAGTTCAGACTTGGACCAAGAGGAGGATCAGGAGGGACTTCCTATATTGTACATCATTTGAAATAAAGGGATTTCAACTTGCCACACAATGCCCAGCCCAAACTCTAGCCCCAAGACCTGACACGCCATTCTCGGACCCACGCACCATATCAACTGTCTGTGCTTCATCTGACCCAAATTCTAGCCCCCCACCCACAACCTGACCTGCCATTCTAGTAATCCAGCCCAGATCCCGCCCTCCATCCTGACTGGGCCAACCAGTGGACTCAGCCCAGGTGCATCCCCTGACACATCAACAACCCCAGCTCTGATTCCACCCACCTTCCTGACCAGGACTCACATTGGCGAGGTAAGAACTCTCTCAGCCAGAATTCATCCCCCACTCAACACTGCCTTAACCCCGACTATACCCACAGTCCCCACACGGGCACCCATCATCCCTGCACAGCCAAATAACCGTCCCAACCCACTGGACCTGGTGGTAGCCAGCCGTCTGAGATCCAACTCGCAGCCAGGGACATCTGGAAGGGAACAAGCTTGGTGGATCCAGACCCAAATTTCCATAGGCACTAACTGTGTAAGTTTACCAAAGTGCACAGATCACTACTATAAAAAATGATAAAGACAAGGAACAAGATACAATCCCAGATCCTGAGTCCACCCAAAACAAACACAGGAAACATTACCATGGAAGAAAATGGGAATCATGTAGACAAAAATCTCTGAATCGGTAGCATCCGAAGTAAAAAAAAAAAAAAGCAATACATGAATTAATTAGTAGACTCTGAAGTGGATAAACAACTGCAGAAACATATAGAGGAAACCAGAGCAGAAAAAAAATCTCTGAAGTTGAAAAAGACATCTCTAAATTAGTAGCATCTAAAGCAGAGGAGTAACTACAGAAAGGTAGAGAGGAGAACAGAGCAGAAATGGATAACTATAATGAAAGACTTCAGTACTACTAAAGAAGACATTGACAAAATATTAGAGGAGAATAGGAAAATGATGGATTCCCTGATTGAGCAACATGGGAAAGAAATAGATCGTATAAAACAGTTTCATAGAGATATACAAGAAAATAAAATATCAGTCACAAACTGGCAAAACTGAATGAATGAAAGTGAAGATAGAGTCTCAGATGTTGTAGAAAACATCGCACCTAGTGAAAAGGTAAGAAAGGATCTCTTAAAAACAACAAGGATGCAGGAAAAAATAATTCAAAATCTGCAAGATGATACAAAAATGAACAACATGAGATTAATAGGAATCAACAAGAAAGGGGTCAAGACAAATGATATAAAAAAGAATATGGGCAGAAGTAATAGCAGAAAACTTCCCAAATATGAAAAAAATAATCAGACATACAGTAACTGAGGCATAGAGAACCCCAAATAACATGAACCTGACTAAAAACACAACCAGACATATAATAGTCAAAATTCCAGAAATTCAGCAGAAGAATAATATACTAAAAGCTGCTAGAGAAAAGAAACAGATTACATTTAAAGGAAAAACCATCAAAATAATGGCAGATTTCCCTTTACAAATCATGAAGTCAAGGAGAGCATGAAGCAGAGTGCTTCAAGTCCTCCATGAAAACAAATTTCAGACCAGACTGCTAAAACCGGCAAAACTCTCAAGTACAAGGGAGAAGTGAAGTACTTTCATGCCAATGAACAATTAAAGGATTTCATGATGTCAAAGCCAACTCTACACAGTATACTAAAAAAATATTTTAGAGAGGGACCAAAATGACTCAAACTCAAGAAATGAGAGCAGAAAGATCCCACTAAATAGGATATTCCACTAAACACAGGAGAAAAAAGGATAAACAGTAGTAAGTAAAAGTCAATACATTTCAATTATAGCCATGAATGTAAATGGACTCAGTTCTCCAATTAAAGGAAATAGACTGGCAGAGTGCATAAGAAAGAAAAATCCAACAACATTCTGTGTACAAGAAATGTACTTAACTCATAAAGAAACTCATAGGATAAAAGTGAAAGGACGGAAAATCATACTACATGGTCCAGCACCTAAAAAAAAAAAAAAGCAAGGGTACCAATCCTGTTTAAGGACAGTCTAAACTACAAACCAACATTGATCAAATGAAATAAAGAAGGCCATGACATATTGGTTAGGGGAAAAATTCAAGATGAAGAGGCAATGATCATAAATATGTATACACCCAACACTAGAGCAGTAATTTATATAAGGCAAACCTCAATGGACAGGAAAAATCTAATATCCAATGCCACAATCTTAACAGGAGACCTTAACACCCCCTTATCTGAAAAAGACAGGTCAAGCAGACAGAACATTAGCAAAGAAGTAGAACTGAACCAGAACTTGGAACAACTGAAATTAGTAGACATACAGAGTGTTCCACCCAGCCAATTCAAAATATACATTTTTTTAGTTGCACATGGGACATTTTCTATAATAAACCACATGTGAGTACATAGGTCATGCTTAAGTATATACCAGAAAACAGAAATTATCCCATGCATATTGTCTGACCACAGTGCCAAGAAACTGGAAATAAATGACAAAGAAACCACAAAAATTCCAGATATACATGAAAATTAAACAATACTTTTCTCATCGACCAGTGGGTTTTGGATAAAACTAAACAAGAAATTAAACAATATCTAAAATTTCATGAAAATTCAAACACAACCTACTGAAATTTATGGGATGCAATGAAAGCAGTCCTTAGAGGGAAATGTAAAGCTCTGAACTCACACATTAAGAAAATAGAATGGGAACAAATAAATACTCTCATGAAGCACCTTAACTGGCTAGAAATAGAAGAGCAAATGAAATCCAAAGCCCAAAGATGGGAGGAAATTATAAAAGTTACAGCAGAAATTATTGAATTGAGACAAAGAAAACTGTAAAGAGAATTAATTATTCAAAAACCTGGTTCTTTGAAATATTAAATGAAATTATTAAGCCCATAGCTAACCTCATCAAAAAGAAGAAAGAAAAGACTCTAATTCAAGCAACAAGGAATGAAAAAAGTAAAATCACTATAGACTCAGCAGAGATTCATAAGATAATAAATAGCTACTTTGAGAATCTTTACTCTCAAATGGTTAGATTCCTGGAAAAGTACAAATTACCCAAACTAAATCAAGAAAATACAAGAACTCTCAATAACCCAATAACAGCCAATGCAATACTGAATGTAATAAAAACCCTACCAACAAAGAAAAGTCTGGTACCTGATGGATTCACCACTGAATTTACAGGAAATTTATGGAAGACATAGTCCCAACACTCCTCAAACTCTTCAATGAAATCGAAAAGGAAGCAATCCTTCCAAAATCATTCCTAGAAGCAAGTATTACACTGATACCAAAACCAGAGAGAGATTTAACTAAAAGAGAGAACTACAAGTCAATTTCTCTCATGAAAATAGATGCAAAAATTCTCAAGAAAATATTCACTACTAGAATACAACAAATCACCAAGAAAATTATACACCATGACCAGGTAGGATTCATCCCAAGGATGCAAGGATGGTTCAATATATTCAAATTTAATGCAATATACTATATCAATAGAGCCAAAACCAAAAATCACATGAGCATCTGAATTGATACCAAAAAGGCCTTTGAGAAAGTTCAACACTCATTCATGTTCAAAATCCTACAGAAAATTGGAATAGAGGGCCTCTACCTCAAACTGATAAAAGCCATCTACAGCATCCCAACAGTGAACATTATTCTAAATGAGGAAAAACGGAAGTCTTTTAGTCTCAAATCTGGCACAAGACAAAGATGTCCTCTATCACCACTCCTATTCAATATAGTTCTGGAGTCATTACCTACAGTCATTAGACAAGAAAGAGAAATAAAAGTAATAAGAATAGGTAAAGAAGTAAAACTATTACTATATGCAGATGACATGGTAATCTACTTGGAAGTCCCAAAAAACTCTACTAAGAAGCTACTAGAATTAATACACAATTCACTAGCATAGTAGGGTACAAAGTCAACACACAAAAGGCAATAACATTCCTCTACACAGGTAACAAACACACAGAGAGAGAAATTAGAGAAAGAGTACCTTTTATGAGAACACCGAAGAAAGTGAAATACTTAGGTGTAAACCTAACTAAAGAAGTAAAAGGCCATTTCAATGAAAACTACATTATGCTGAAAAAAGAGATCCTAGATTTCAGAAAATGGAGAAATATTCCCTGCTCCTGGATAGGAAGAACCAACATTGTGAAGATGGCCATACTCCCTAAATTGTTATACAGATTTAATGCAATTCCTATCAAAACTACCATCAACATACCTCACAGACCTGAAGAAATCATTCCTAAAATTTATTTGAAACCAAAAAAGACCCAGAATTGGAAAAACAATTCTAGGCAACTAACATAGTGCAGGAGGCATTACAATTCCTGACCTAAAGTTATAGTACAAAGCTACAGTAATAAAGTCAGCATAGTATTTGCAAAATAATAGACCTGAGGATCAATGTAATACATTAGAAGATGCAGAAGCAAATGCAAACACACTCATCCACCTTATCTTTGACAAAGAGACAAACACACTTGCTGGAAGAAAGATAGCCTCTTTAATAAATGGTGCGGGAAAAACTGACTCTCTACATGCAAAAACTAAAAGTTGACCCAAGTCTATCACCATACACTAACCTAATGTCAAAGTAGATGAAAATTCAAAATATTAAAAGGAAACATTAAGTCTCCTAGAAGAGAAATTGGGAGAAATTTTGAAGACATCGGGGTAGGCAAAAAGTTCATGGACAAAAGTCAAAATGCACATTTAACACTTGAAAGCATCAACAAATGGGACATCCTCCAGCTAAGTTTTTGCATGTCAAAAAAAAAATTATCAACAGAGTGAAAAGACAACCCACAAATTTTGAAAAGATTTTCACTAATAAGTATTCAGACAAAGGTCTTCTTTCTAGAATCTATTTTTTTAATATTTTATTTTTTAAATTTAACACTGGTTATATTACATATTTTCATCATCAGATCAGTTTAGATTAATACATATAGGTATATAAGATTGATCAAACAATTAAACATTTACCCTTCTAAATCAACATTACTTTTTTCCCTTTTTATTTTCTGTAGAACGATTGTGAGGACAATATGCAATGTCAACTTTCAAAGAAAAGAAAAGCTATCTAGAAACTATAAACAAATAAAAGCCATTAGAGTCCCAAAATTCAAAGACCCAAGCCAGAAATGGGCATCTGAGATGAATACACACTTCTCAGAGAAAGAAATTCAGCAAGCCTATAAATACATGAAGAAATGCTCCACTTCGCTAGCCATTCGTGAAATGCAAATCAAAACAACACTTAGATACCATCTCAGTCCAGAAAGAATGGCTATCATCAAGAAATTAACCAGCAACAAATGTTGGAGAGGCTGGAGGGAAAGAGCAACCCTTCTCCACTGCTGGTGGGAATGCAGACTGGCGCAACCATTATGAAAAAAATTATGAATTTTCCCAAAAGAACTGAGAACTTTATACCATAGCGATATCTGTGCTCCTATGTTTATAGCAGCCCAATTTGTAATAGCCAAATCTTGGAAACCACCAAAATACCTATCTTTTGAAGAATGGTTGAAAAAGATGTGATATTTTTAGAACATGGAATATCACTCAGCTATAAAGAATGATAAACTGGAAGACTTCATATATAAATGGATGTATACTGAACATATACTTGTAAGTGAAATTAACCAGACCTACATGTGTAAATATCATATGATCTCCCTACTGTAAGAACTCTAAGGAAGAAATAAATGTGGAAGGACATAATACAGCTGAATGTGTTATGGATTAACCAATGAAGTGACTGGAAGCAGAAAAGAGAGCAAACGAAGCAGGAGCAAAATCATGCACTTATGTACACAGGATGAATCAGATACTGGTCCTAAGAACCTTCGAAAGGTTTTATCACATTGATAATAGCAACTTGCAACACTAAAGATATGCTTGGAATTCCTGTCGTTTTGGTACTGCTTTAGATGTGTACTGCTTCGAATGTAAACTCAGTTACTGCTGTACTCTGTTTCTCAAGTAAATGTTTGACTAACAAAAAAAGGGTATTAATTGAGAGTAAGAAACTTGGCAAAATGTCATAGGCTTGACAGGCTACAATTTTGTACCTCCTTGAATTTCTAAATCTCTATGTAAAAATGCATAACTGCTTTTAACACATTCTATAGAGATCTACTAGAATATTAATGATTGACAGAGAATACCAATTCCAAGCTAAGTCAAAGATGTTTCATATTCAGAAAGACAGTGATGTTAAGCTCAATTATCTATGTTATAGAGTAATAGTATCACAAAGCTTCTCTGCAGGAGGGTTGAGAATTTAAGTTAATGGACCAAAAATTGGAGAAAAAGAAGGGCCATGAGGATAGCCAACATTTTGGCTCTAGTCTTTCAAGGCCAGTGAGGACTCAGGATATAAGAGAACCTGTGCTGTAAGATCCTATAACTCAGTGGTGTCCCAAATTTTCTGGTCAAGGAAATTATGAGACCTCAGAGAAAAGGTATAAATGAAGTATAGTGTGTCTAAGATGAGTCATCTAGAGAAAAAAATTCTCTCAGGCTTTCACAGAAAGCAAGCTGGTCAAGCAATGGCCATGACTCGTCCTGAAAGCTGACACTGACAACAGTTCTACAAAGCACTGTACATAGTTCCAAAGTTAATCTTGAGGGGATTTGGCCTTGGAAGATACAAAAGATAAATATTTTTCTATACAGGTCTTGCTTTAACTTGCCCTTGATCACCAAGCGGAAAAGCTTAACTACGAGACATAAAAGACAGATTTAGATTAGTACAATGAATTGTAAGAGTCCTAAATCAACAGCCTCCAACATTCACACTTTCACTGGTAACCCAATGCAATTATGGAACACTGGACTATGTATACAACTACTTTCTCTCAGTTCAAAGAGAATAAATTTTTTCTCTTTTTCCTTAATAATATCATTTATAAAGTGTGTCATGCCCACACCCTGTGCTCTTTATCACTATTCTGAGAACAACAATATGAAATGTGTCAATTATTGTGAATGTACTGCTAATGAGTTTTGAAACTATAACGGTTTTTTTGTTTGTTTTTGTTTTTGTTTTTTGAGGCAGCGTCTTGCTATGCAGTTGAGGCTGGCCTTGAGCCCACTTTTGTAGCCCAGGCTGGTCTCGAACTCGGACCAATCCTCGTGCCTCAGCCTCCCAAGTACTGGGATTACAGGCGTGAGCCACCACGCCCAGCCTAACATTGTTTTCTTCTTATTTAAAGTAATTAAAAAATGAAAAAAGAAATTATGATCAAAAAGAAGACCTATTAGGAGAAAATGCCATGTGTTGCTCTGAGTGGGATCCAGGTAGAGAAAGAGAAAATAGATGAAAACTGAGAAAGCTGAATAAAGTATAAACATGTTATAAAAAATAAAATAAAAATGTTTACAGAAAGTATTGTTTGTTTGCTACAGGCAAAAATCTAACAGTGATGCAAATGATCTAAGCTGAATAATAAGTTTAGCTTTGTTGTCACATTATATATATGTATGTATTCTGACTACAGAGGTGTGTATTTTGTTGCCTGCTAAAGTAGGCTTGAAATACTTGTGCATTTTGTTTATAGCATTCCTAATTTCATTGTTTTTTATAAATACATATATATGAATTTATATATATTTCTGTGACCATTTTTGGCATTCAGTATTGGCTTGTAAGACAATCACTGAAGTCAGAATTATAAAATCTTACTAATTTTAGCTATTTTATTTTTTTTAATTTTACTGATCTGTCTAAAATTTTGTTTTGCAGGACTGTTTATTCAGCATGGGCTCTTCTCCCTGATCTGTATCCCCATTATCTTTAAATTATTGTATTTTGAGATAGGGTTTCACTAATTTGCCAGGCAGAATTAAAAATTACATTCTTCCTGCCTGAGCCTCTAGAATCTTCTCCTTCCCCTTCCCCTTCCCCTCCTCCTCCTCTTCCTCCTCCTCCTCCTCCTCCTCCTCCTCCTCCTCCTCCTCTTCCTTTGTCTTTTTGAGACAGGGTCTCACCATGCAATTCAGGCTGGCTTTGAGCTCACTTTTTGTAGCCCAGGCTGGTGTCGAACTTATACTGAAGCTTCTGCCTCTGGAATATTCTCCTTATATTCCTTTGCTTTTTTCCTTTTTAATGTTTTTGGATACAGACCAATGTTCCTTTTCCATTCTCAGTAATTTGAACAATGTACTTGTGATTCTTGGTTCTAGTTTTTGATAGCCTTTATGATTTTATTGGCCATTATTGAGCACATGTTTGTTGAGTCGGTAGCAGAGAGATGCGAGCCCTAGCCATCAGGCAAGCAGTGGCTACTGCAGGTGGGCAGTCATTCTGGTTTGCCTTCCTGAAGGAAATGTGCTTTAAATAATTGGTAGGATGAGTTCTTGGACAGAAGGGTTCCAATAACAGCAACAACAACAACAATAAAAAAATAATAATAATAACAATAATGATGATATTGTAACTTCTTTAAGGTGGTCTGGTCCCAGGCTTCCCTCAAGCCTTCAACTTTGAGCTATCTAAAGAAAACCCTACACAAGAGGCAGACTTTTCTGTTTCTTGAGGGACAAGGCATGATACATGACTGGAGAGAACAATTCTTCCTGCTTTGACATACACCATAACACAGCACTGGAATCCAAATACCAAAGGAATTTTTAAAAAATTACTGTCAATATTTCAGCCAACGAATTTGAAAGGACCTCTTCTGGTAAGTCCTGAGTGTCACGGTGGCCCTACCAAGAGAGGGCTCCCAGTGATGGAGTGCAAGGGGCCATCTGAGTGAGCAACCATGGGGCAGGCGCAGAGCAACTGAAAAGAAGTAGTATGGACTATTGGACTGTACCTACAGCTACTTTCTCTTAGTTCAGTGAGGAGATCTGTGCTAATAGTATTTATACAAGATGTCAAGTCTGCATCTTGTACTTTAAACAAATAATATGAAGACAACAATACGTAATATATTAATTATTGGAACTGTCCTACTAACCTGTTCTGAAATTATCTCATTCCTATTTCTTCTCATTAAAATTAAATTTTAAATGTTTTTAAAAAAGAAAACACGGCCCGGCGGGATGGCTCAGTGGTCTAAAGCGCCTGCTTGGGGAAGCTTGGGTGGCTTCAGGGACCGCGGTTCGATCCCCGGCACCACATGCTGCGTCAGCCCTGTCCTTGGGGTGGGCTGAGCCGGCCATGAAAATGAGTGAATAAACAAACAAAGGTTCTGAAAAAAGAAAACAAGTATTTGTGGGCATGTGTGACACAGCTTTGGATGCTTAGAATGATTAGTGCGGATGTTTCTGATAAACAGTGCCCTGTGGATGTCAGTGTGAGAAGATAGCTCTAAAGTCAACCCTAAAAGCCCTGTTACAGCCTCGTTTTCCCTGCTAGAAAGCAAAGTATTTAACATGTTTTTATTTACTCTGCTTATCACAATCCTTAATGTTTTCCACTAGGTTGAAGTCATGTATGTGGATTTTTTTTTAAATTTTTTTTTCTTGTTTCAGAACTTTTGTTTGTTTATTCACTCATTTTTTGATCGAACCGCGGTACCTGAAGCCGCCCAAGCTTCCCCAAGCAGGCGCTTTAGACCACTGAGCCATTCCGCTGGGCCCTGTATGTGGATTTTAATTAATAATACTTTCTTATTTTACAGTAACTATCCTATCTTCCAAGAATAACTGTTGCTCTTACAAATTAATTACATTGTGTTCATCATCATCATTGGAAAAATATTTAGCTAATTATTTAGCTGTGGAATTCATTTAGACTCTACTTTTCCTCTTTCTGTCTTATTACTTTCTAGTTATTTCTTCCAGAGTGTCAGAGTAGGTCATTTCATGATCCCATACTATATGTAGTATTCAAGAGCTTGAATTCCTGATCATTTTCTACCATTGCTTTTAGTAAAGAAGGACTTGCTTGGCATAACTCCAGTCTTTACTCTCCAGAAACAGAGGTTTAGAGCTAAGTGCTTACCGGTCATTGCTACTTGAACATTTAAAAGATTTTTCAAAATGTACCATACAGCATAACTGTGTCAAGCAGAACTTTCATGGGCTTCATAATGGTATTTTGGTTCTGTAGGAAAATATTCTTATTCTTAAAATGTATATGATGAAGTACTAGGTGATTCCATCAGCGATGTAAATGAAATGTTTGGATCTTCAGAGGAAAGCAAAATTGTGCTTGCTGCTGTCCTTGTGTAGCTGTTTAAGCTGGGCCAGTGTCTGTGTATGGTGTATGTACTCATGCTCTTCAAGGCCTAGAAGACCCCAGATTCCATTAAAAGGTAACTTGGGTCTGAGAAGATAGCTCAGCAGTCTAGGTGCCTGCATGGCAAGTGCAAGGACTGGGGTTAGATCCCCAATACCAGGTGCCATGCCAGTCCCACCTCCGGGGTGAACCAAGCAGGTGTACACGCTTGTAATCACAGTGGTGGGTAGCTGAGACAGGAGGATCACTATGAGCTTGAGCTGCATGATAAGACCCTGTACCAAATGAATGATGAATGAATGAATGAATGAATGAATGATGAAAAGATACTATTAGAAAAGGATAACTCAAGTTCAAGTTCTTCCAACCAGCCTGGTCAAAATGTCTTAGAAGTGTGCTGCCACCTGATAATTCCAGTCCATAGTTTTTCCATTTTCCTTTTCCACAAGTGTCTCAAGGGTCTCTCTGCTTTCTCCTGTGCTCTAGCATTGGTTGTCTCCTCTTACTGCGACATATATCTGAGAGGCATCAACCCATCAAGAGAAGTTTTTTTCTGGCCCACAGTTTTTGAGGTCCACAGCTGCCCAGGCACACTGATTTTAGCTCTGGAGTGACAGAGCAGCAGGTTGTGCTGGCAGTGAATGGAAAGGTCAGGAAAATGAGAGACCTGGGGGCAAGAATATAGCTCAGTGGCACACACACTTGCACGGCAGGTGCAAGGTCCTGAGTTTGATTTATGATATCAGAGAGAGATGGGGAGAGACAAGGAAAGAGAGAGAGTGAGAGAGAGAGAGACAGACAGACAGACAGACAGACAGATAGACAGACAGACAGAGACAGAGACAGAGAGAGACAGAGAACTCAGACATCCTCATATACCAGTTCCAATATATGGAAATATGTTATATAGGGTTTGTGACATCCTGTCAATTACTTTTTTTCCTGGATTTTCCTGAGCAGTGGCTATGATTCCTGGATCGCACCATCTATTTTGTACAATGAAACAAAGGATCCAAGAGAATACAGCAACAAGAAAAGAGTCTGACGTAGATGTCCAAGTATCATACCAGTCCTAAAACCTTCCTGCGGGCTTCTGGAACACGAGAGATGTAAACTCTTTTCTAGTTTAAGACATCATTACTTGATGCAAATAACATTACACAGACAAAAAAAATCTTACTTTTTTTTTTTCTTCTTTGTGGCAATGTATTTTAGGGTTCTCAGGACTGACATTCATCTTCAATATGTTGTCTAACGTGATACTGCATTCCAAAATTATTTTCAGAAGAATCTTATTGTATCCCAATGTGAATTGCTTATTGTTATTTGAATGTGAACTGCTATAAAAGCTGCGATTTTGCAAAGCAGAAACTATTTCTTCCAGCCTAAAATCATAAGGGAAGTGGCTGGTGGTGACTCCTCAACCTCATCCCCTGCTCTAACTAACAACATGATTTCCAAACCTCTCCTTCCAAAACAAAATTCTCCCTTGTATATTCTTTTCAAGGCTTAAATTGTACAGAAATTCACACCCAGGCCTCTTTGTTTAACATAGCTTCTTTCTTGGATTCACATAGCCTCTCTTTTCTCTTTCCAATGTTTTATAACTGATTGTTTCTGCTTGGCAGGTGGTGCTAGTCCTAAAGGGACATCACTGCCTTCTCCTACTTCTTCTTTGTTCCTTTTCTTGCTGTTTCAAAGTTTTTCACTTAGTTACCAGGAGAATATTTTTTCTACCCAGCCTTCACATTAGATTCCTGTGGCTGCCATAAGGAATGATCACAAACTTGATGGCTTGAATCAACACTAGTTTATTCTCTCACAGTACTAACAGCCAGATCCAAAGTTTAAGGTATTGGCAGAGTTGGTTTTGCTACCAAGTCTCCAAGAGAAATTTTGCCCTCTCCTCCCTCCAGCACCTTATAATTTTCAGGCCCATCACTACCTTCTGTCTCCATCTTCCAACCATCTTCTGTGCATCTGTCTGCTAAGAATACCTGTCATTAGGGTTAGAACCTATTGAGATAATTAAGAATGATCACATCTTGTGAGCTAATTTAATTGCATAAATTAAGACCTTTCATCAAAATAATATAATATGAATAGGATCTGGATATTAGGAGATAGACGTGATTGACAGCTGACATTTAGCACAGTACTTTTGCACAAATAAATCAGGATGTTTGTTTTAAAAGATCAGCAAGCCGGGTGTGGTGGCGCACGCCTGTAAACCCAGCACTTGTGAGGCTGAGGCAGGAGGATTGGTGCGAGTTCGAGACCAGCCTGGGCTACAAAAGTGAGCTTAAGGCCAGCCTCAACTGCATAGCGAGACCCTGTCTCAAAAAGACAAAAAAAAAAAAAAAATCAGCAAATCACCCACTGTTGCTGTTACCTATGGTACTTTTTCACAATGCTACTGTGAATTTGTGATGTGTATGCAGGTGTGTGCTTTTTCATGTGTGTGTATTTAGTTTTTTGTTGTTGATTTTGTTTTCAGTACCACGTTTGAACTCAGCACCTAGCACTTGCCAGACAAGTGCTTATTCTACTGAGTTATCTCCCTGGCCCAATTTACCATTTATTTTTTTAAAAAGCATGTGGGAGGCCAAGAAATTGTGTTTACAGCCTAGACATTCAGTATACACGTGAGATTATGTATTCCATTGGCTTTGAGCCAAATAGCCAAAGTTTTCTCCCAGTTTTCTCCTCTCAGGTAAAAAACTTTAGCTTTATCTATTTATGTTATGACCAGCTCAGCCTGCCTTGGGGGTGAGGCCGGCATAGCATGTGGTGTCAGGGATCAGACCACGGTCCCTGCGATTGCCTGAGCTTGCCTACGTGGGCGCTTTAGACTGCTGAGCTACCTTGCCGGCCCAAAAACTTTAATAAACTATATAGGATATTGTTGAAATAGCCAAATAAATAAAACTGAAAATAAGAAAGCAGAAAATAAATATTGTTTCACTGATTTATAGAATGAATTTTACCTGGCCAAGCGTTATGGTATGTGGAAAATAATGAAGACGCATGCATTAGTCTCAAAGATTTTATGTCTTAGGTGGGCATGTCACAAAGTAAACAAATCAAAATACTTAATACTAAGCACCAAAGGAATAATGCAATCAGTGCACATGAAAGTCAGGGGCAGAGCGAAAAGAACAAGTCAGAGGAGCTGCACACTTTAATCCTTTAAAATCGAGAGTGAAAGGAATCACTGTGTATGTTTGTATGTGTCTTCTATATGCATAACTACTGAAGATGTAGCAACCTAAGTAGGCGTAATCAGAAGTTGTGAAGAAGAAGTCCTAGTATACTGGGAGGTATAAAAGTGCACATCAACCATTTGCCGTGTGCAAATGTACATATTCAAAAATCGCTTGAACATAGGCATTTGAAATTTCACATAATCCACTCTCTGGACACCACTGCTCAAACCAAAGGGAACAATAGTAAGATTCTAAACAGACTGCCAAGGAAGATCCTGGAAGTTGCTTCCATGTGGATTCTTTCCTGACATTCGCTTTGCTTTTGAGGATGAACTCGGGCTTTGAAAAGCACTTCAAAGAGGTTTCCTGGCCACTTATGTTTTGCCAAGTTCTCATAGCTTTCTGAAAACTTTCAAAATTATCAAATGCCAACATATATCTCCCACATGATTACTTTATCAGGAAAAATGCTGCCAATAGCGTCACAGCCTTCAGGATTCTTTATCCTCTCACGAAGCAGCTGAATGCTGGTTGCAGGTCCTCCACCCAAGCCACCACAAGCAACGCGGGCCTTAAAATGCAGCCCGCAGATGCCCTGTGTTAGTTAGCAAGAGCAGTGATCAGTGTCAGAGAGATGACTACCGCGCTTCCAAGTTGGGAATCTGTCTTGTGTTGATCTTTGCAAGTGAATTTATTGGTCTTCAGATTTGTACATCACCTGATAAGAGAAAAGAGTGATTTGTTCTACAAGTACTGTGAGGAATTTTATTAGCTGTGCTGTTTTTCGTTTTCACTATGTTTTATCTCTATCCATATTCAGCATCAGTTACCTTTTTGCTTCTAGATGGAAGAAGAGTGCCTGGGATTTTCTTACTCATCTCTACAAAGCTGAAATGTTCTTCTTCTTGATGTTTGGTACTTAGATCAATGTGATCAGTGGGAAAAAAAAAAAAATTCACTGGATGACCAGTGCAGTGCATAGAAAACAGAACAAAAACTTCACCAACCTCTGACCTCTGATGTTTAGAGATACAACGATGATAATTTATGTAATTGAGGTGCTTAGAGCCAAGTGTAGGAAAGGAGCAGGTGAGAAGTCCACATAAGCAATAAATAATTTCATTGATATCATGCTTGCCACATTTCTGACGTCTTACGGACTTATGGTTCAATGCTCACAATCACCTGACAAGATAGCTCTCACAGATAGGAGAACTGAGGCTACATATGGGGAGTTAAGCTACCTAAGGTTAAATAATTTTTTACTGTCAGCTCTGGAAGAGAGTCTAAATCTATTTTTTTAATCCACTGCCATTTCTAGTACTCTGTAACATGAATAAGAGCTATAATTGCTTAAGCCAGGAAGAAAACTCAGTGAAAAAGGAAGAAATTGGTTGGCTTCACGGAGAGAAGTGGCTTGGTTTGATTGCCAAGGATGAGAGGACTGATAGTGCAGGCAAGCTCCCGGGGGTGAAAGCCTAAGGGGCATGCGCTGCACTTTCTCAGCTCCCCCCTTACCCCCCAACCCCACCCCCCCTTCAGCACACCTACACGGAAGGCCTTTGTGATCACCAGCTCTGGTTGTCATCATTCAGAATGTTTCTTTCCGTACTAGCCACAATGGGAAAAATCAAGACTTACATGAATATCAGGAAAGAAACAAAGACTTCCAGGGCTTTGCTTTTATTTATTCAGTGTAGTCTCTTCTCCTTCTGTTATGGCTTGTGATTGTGTCCCCACTCCCAAAGCCACAGCAGTCATAGGTAGGGCTTCTTCTGAGGTGGCTCTAGGGTGTGAGATGCTGGAACTGGCACATGGTGCCCTGCTAGGATCAAGGGCACTAGGACTAAGGGTGAGCACTACCCGATCTAACCCCAGGTAGGCAGAAAGATTGATATGAGGGATGGGAAGGTCTGTGGTTATCTCCTTCCTGCCTTGCTACCTCTGTCCCTTGTGAACTATTCCTTCGCTGTGATGCTTGTCTGCCTGGCCACCCTGCCTTGCAACCAGCTGACTGAACTGAAAGCTTAGTAAACAGTGAGTCAAGCCAGGCATGGTGGTGCACACCTAGAGTCTCAGCACTTGGGAGGCTGAGGCAAGAGGATCAGTGCGAGTTCGAGACTAGCCTGGGCTACAAAAGTGAGTTCAAGGCCAGCCTGAACTGCATAGTGAGACCTTGTCTCAAAAAGACAAAAAAAAAAAAAAAAAACAGTGAGTCAAACAGACCTTTCCTCCCTCAATTTCAGATGGCAGATATTTTGTCTCAGCATAGAGAATAATAATTAAGACACCTCAGCATTTCACATCTCTTAAGAAAGAGCTTATTTAAAGTGGAAGAGTTACATCACCTTTTGAAATACGCAATCCCTGCAATTGCTGTAACCATGAAGAATTAACACTTCTTTCTAGAAGATTCGATGCCTTAAAATGCTTACCCAAGGTTGTCTATTCTTTGGCTATTTAAGTTTTCTGTGTCCAACCCTCATTGCATGTCCTACCATGAAAGCGTGTATCTGTTGCCTGCCATTCCACAAGGAATGTGTCATGCCTTTGTCTGACTTATAGTCCTTGCTCTGTCTTAGGAGAAAGCAACTAACTTACTTTCCAATTCTAGCATTTCCTTCCCTTTATTTCTTTATTGAGAGAGTACTATACAGCAGGCCCTCACTAAGTGGATTTTTGTAGGCATTGCTTCATTTATTCTTTAATATAAATTTGCAGATGCAAAGGAAGAGAAATTTGAAATGCACTAAATTAATTTATTACCCACTCACTGTTAGCTGAAAGGCAGAGCCGACATCTGAACCAAATGCTCCGACCTCCGATCCCGAATGCGTTCTGTATTCCACAGCGCTCTTATTAAATGTGCAGCTTGAGCTTAGGGCCTCCTAGACTTTTTTATCTCCTGGATACCGGGCAATCTCATAAAGGTCTTTTCTCTTTTTTTTTGTCTGTTTAACTATGCAATATATATGGGTAATCCTTACAGTCCAGAGTTTCTGTTGCTGTAAAAATGCTTTACACATATTAAAAGCTTAAATAGAAATAATAAGAAGAATGGAAAGAAAAACCCTGCTGAATGCTTTAGGAACAACACAGGGTGCAGTGGTACTAAATGCAGAGTTCAAAGTATCCATAAGGAAGCGGACAGCCTTCGGCAGCTTTAGAACATGCGCTATTTGTTCCCTTTGTCGTGAGTGAATCTTGCAGCTGTTGGTAACCATGTTTGAAATCAGTGGTGGATTTCACTATGTCCCAGGTGGTAGATGTGTGAGTGTCCCGGT
>PVJA010005878.1:6988-76655 GCA_004027025.1 Myocastor coypus
AAAAAAAAAAAAAAAAAAAAAAAAAAAAAAAAAAAAAAAAAGATTAAAATAAATAAATAAATTTATTTTATTTTATTTTATTTTATTTATTATTTTCATTCTTGTTTCAGAACCTTTGTTTGTTCATTCACTCATTTCCATGGCCGGCTCAGCCCGCCCCAAGGGCAGGGCTGGCGCAGCATGTGGTGCCGGGGATCGAACCGCGGTCCCTGAAGCCTCCCAAGCTTCCCCAAGCAGGGGCTTTAGACCACGGAGCCATCCCGCCGGGCCCCAATAGTCTAATCTTTTAAATTGTACTCTGTTATGTTAAAAATCTACTGTGTTAAAAAAAAGTTATGAAAATCATGACAGCTTTATAAGGGGAAATGTCATTATGACAAAAATATTTGTGAAACTTAACCCAAATAATTTCAGTTCAAATACTGAGAATGTGTTAGCTGCTTTTATTTATTTATTTATTTATTTATTTATTTATTTATTTATTTATTTATTTATTTATAATGGCTGGCTCAGCCTGCCCTGGAGATGGAGCTGATGCAGCATGTGGTGCCCAGGGATCGAACCGACGTCCCTGTAGTTGCCTAAGCTTTCCTAAGCAGGTACTTTAGACCACTGAACCATCTCATCAGCCCCGTTAGCTGCTTTTATATGTCTAATTGAATTTAAGAGAAGAACAGGGCCGGCCAAATAGCTCAGGGCATTAAGTGCCTACACACAGGTATGCAGGGGTTGGGACTGGATCCTTAGGCCTGCCCTGCCGGCCCCACCCCCAGGGTATACTGAGACTGCAATTGAGACTAGGCAGCAATTGAGGCTGGGCATGGTGCTGTGAGCCTGTAATCCCAGCTCTTGGGAGGCTGTAAACAGGTGGATCACTACGAGTTCTATATAGTAGTAAGACCCTAAACACTCTTTAGACCCTTTCCTAAAAAAAAAAAAAAAAATACATACATACATACATATATATATATATATATATATATATATATATATATATAAAGAGATCAAAGAGTGGCCAGTTATATATACATAAAATTTTATATATATACACACATATACATACAGCATCACAGTGTTCTTGAACATACAAGCTGGAGTTTTCCCTCCCAGTTTTTATGTCCTGTGAGTTCTTTTTAGAACCATCGATTCCACTGCTTCTGTACCTTCAACTACAGACAATTCCCCCACTTTTTTCTTTTTACTGATTTCTAAGTATCTCATATGACATCTGAGAAACTTACAAACCTTGAACAAGCCTCCTGTATCTCACAGACATAGACCCTAGCTCTCTTCTTGACCTTAAAACCACTTGTCTTAGCACAGAAGTGGTTTTAGGATGGAGGTTGGTAACCACCAAGATCTAATACAAATATCTTCAAAAGGCAGAAACTTTCAGCATTCTTGGAAAAGTGGGGTATTCTAAAAGTTATTCTAGGGAATTTCAAAACCTGAGGAGGTTATGGAAACCCCAAAATTCACAGCTAGGCAGGCCAAAGCACAAGTGTGGCCTAGGGCCCAGGGCCTTGTTACTGGCAGTACAAGTGAGAATATTCTTGTGGGACTGTCTGGCATTAATCCGTGACAACAGTAGAAGAACAAGATCACTCCTTTGTGTTGGTAAACTAGAGAAGTAATGTAGAAAAGGCACCGCAAGCTGGGCATGGAGACATATACCTTCAATCCTAGAAATTGAGAGGCTGAGGCAAGAGGATCGCAAGTGTAAGCCCAGCCTAGTAAAATTCAAGACTAGCCTGGATTACACAGTCAGACCCTGGCTGAAAAGGCCGCACAACACACACACACACACACACACACACAAGAAAGAGAGAGAGAGACAGAGAGATAGAGAGATAGAGAGACAGAGACAGAGAGAGACAGAGAGAGAGGGAAGTAAGATAACACATATTCTACAAACTACAGCTTGGCCTCAAAGAAATTGAGAAATACAGTCTACCTAGTAGAAGAATAAAAGTTCTTCTTCTGCATGATAGAAATGCAGCTTGCTCCATGTTTACCCAAGGCTGGATGATTGTCATAAGGCAAACGAGGCAGACAATCATGCAATCAGAATCCACACAATTTCCAACACTGGTAACCACAAGTCCTCCAGAAAAAGAACAGTTTTCCATAGCCACTGCTTAACTTTCTCATTATTAATGGTCTGAATCTAGTCAATGATGAAAATAAAACCCAAAAATAATGCTATTAAAGTAGTTATTAATAATAAAAGATATTTGTTAAATGCTGTTAGAAAAACTGATTTCTATTTTTTAAAAAAAGGACCACAACCTTGTCTCTTTAGAATGAGCTACTCACAGGTCTTTTGCTGTATAATGAATATTGCATCTAATGCTTATATAATTCCATAGGAGCATTAAGTTACTACCAATATTATATAGATGATTCCTATCCTTCACTCTATAGGGATACTTGCCAAGACTTTCAGAGCATGCCTGCAACCACAGATAGTACTTAGCTCTACACAGACTGTGTTTTTCCTCTATATTTATACTATAATAAAGTTTAATTTATAAATATAGGAATGCACAGATTATGTGCAAATACTATGGCATTTTATGTAAAGGATTTGAGTATTCATTACATTTAAATCAACTTCCTGTGGAGACCAAAGACTGTCTCCCTCTGCCTCTTTTTCTTCCTCTCTCCAAATATCTTGGTAGATAACTCAATTATCAGCCCAACTGTCACAGTGTTTCTGTCCAACTAACCTTGATTTTACTTAATAAAGGCCCCAAAGTACAAGACAGATATGCCAAGGAAAAGTCACAAAGTTCTTCCTTGAAGTGACAAGGTGTAAATTCCTTTCTTGATGAGGAAAGAAAGAAAATTATATGCTGAGCTTGCTAAGATCTACATTAAAACAAATCTAACTGTAAAACTGTGAAGGAGAAAAGAACTTAGGCTTGTCTTGCTCTCTGGAATGCAGTTAACTAAAACAGTAGATAAGGGGGGACTTCAGTAGACACATACCTGAATAACTCATAGTAAGTCAATTCACCCATCCTGAGGCCTTGAATCCTTACTACTAAGAACAAAATTTCCTTGCTCAAAACTTAACTCCTTCTGTTCATTTCCTCTTTGCCTTCATTTCACCAAAGATGTCCCATTCTCAACCCAACCATTTATTTGCCCCTCTTCTCTCAAGAACAAAAGGTAAAACTTATACAGAGAGTAAAACCTTGTTTGAACAAGGTAGATCATGGATCAACTATACTAGAGAGGTCCCCAGTTAATTCTAGACCATCCTCATTAACCTAAGTTTTCTTTTTATTCATGGGATGACATGAAAAAGATCCAAGTAGAATCATAAGTCAAGGAAAAAGGGTCTCCAGGGAGCGAGTTAATGTCGGTAGTCTAACAGGATCAAGTGCATTGCTCTTGGATGCCATTATCTGAGGAGCAGGAATAGGAGAATCAGGATGGAAGCAGAGGTCCAGTCTCTCTAAAACAACAACAAAAAAACAAAAAAACAGGGCCATGCTTGTAGGTACTCAGAAGACAAGAAATTCATATGACCAAGCTGGGCTAGATATCTTCAACAAATGGGACTCTTCCTACTTTAGGCCTCTGTTCTGTCCTCATTATAGGATGCAATCTCACAGCTTACACACCCCCAGACCATGCTGTCATATTAAACTAACTTGGCAAACTATGGAACAGGGCCCTAGTTACGAGGCACTGGATGAATATCTGAACTCAGGGCCAAAGTGTGGATCTATGCTGTTGAGGACCACATAAAAGATCACAGAGGATGCCACAAACTTGGAGGGCATGAGTAAAACATGAGTTTTATGCATGTACAAAAATAACTGACCAGAAAGCTCAGCTGAAGAAATTCTATATAAAGCTCCAAATTAAATGTTTGTCAGCACTCTATAATTGAAATGACAGCTTTCTCTGGACATGAAATCTTAAAATCAAATCACAGAATTCCTATTCTAAGACAACCACAAACTCACAAACCAGAGGTATTATTAATAGTAGCACACTGTGCTAGCTAGGTACAGCATAAAAGAACCACAAAATAAGTGTACATGGCTTATAACCTAGCTAGGAAAAAACAGCCACACTCAAAGCCCCTTTGGAAAACAGTCAGGTGCTAAATCATGAAGTATCTATCACCTCCTCATGATTTCCACTTTATAGGCCTTATGTTTTCACAGAAAGCACTGCTATTGCTGAACTTCTAATTCTAAAAGGATAAGTTTCCTGTATACAACTACTTTTTCTTAAATGAGAAGAAATATTTGTACCAATAGTGTTTAGAAAAATTATCATGTCTGCATATTGTACTCTGAACAACTAGTATGAAGACAACAATATGCATTGTATCCATTATTGTGGCTGTCCTACTAATGTGTTTTGAAATTCCCTCAATGTTATTTCTTATTAAAAGTAATAAAAAAAAATCTGGGCAGAAAAAAAAAAGCAGAAGAATAACTTTCCTGCCTTACAAATTTCCTTTCTAAATGAGTTACTTGCTTTTTGAACTGGATACCATATTCATCAAAAGAAGAAATATCTCTGGAAGCATTACATAATTCTTTATCTTTGAAAGTTACAAGACTAGTCTTAAAGAACCTTTATTGTTGACTTAAAAGCATGCTATGAGGAAGAGTTGAGATGAATGAATACAGTACATCTTAAAGGATGAGCCATAGAAAAACATAGGAAGATGGAGAATGGACTAAACTCAGCATTCTCTTAGAGATGAAAAACAGGAGCTGTAATTAGTGCCAAAAGTGAATGAATGGGTCAGAGCTTGTGATGACTTCCTTCTGAGGCACTGGTGCCCTTAACCCTGACAGTGTAGCATCATAGATTCTGTATTCTATAAGCAGAGAGAGAGACAAAAATTGCTTTGATTTCCCTTCCAACTTTTTTTTTTTTTTTTGTGGTACCAGGGATTGAACGCAGGATCTTGCGCTTGCCAGGCAAGCACTTATTCTACTAAGCTAACTCCCCAGCCCCCAACCAAATCTTAATTCATTCCATCTGGTAACAAGGGCAACTCATAAAGGAAGGGTACAGCACATACAATAATTTCCCTAAGTTGTAGACAGTGCTAACACTGGTCTGTTCTTGACAGACTGTAAAAAATGTAGAGAATTTTTTTAAAACATTTTTTTTTTTTTTAACAAATGTGACTGTAAATCTTTTCTCTCCTTCTGTAAGTTGTCTTCACTTTCTTGATGCTATAGGGGTAAATCATCTCTGGATGTACAGCAGGTGCAACCTTCTTTGATATGACATCAAAGGAATAAGAAACAAAAAAAATGAATAAGCTGAGCTTATCAAAATTAAAGCTTTTGCCTTTTAAGAGATAACATCAAGCCGGGCATGGTGGCGCACGCCTGTAATCCCAGCACTTGGGAGGCTGAGGCGGGAGGATCGGTGAGAGTTCAAGACCAGCCTGGGCTACAAAACTGAGCTCAAGGCCAGCCTGAACTGTACAGCAAGACCCTGTCTCAAAAAGACAAAAAAAAAAAAAAAGAGATAACATCAAACTTTTTACCATCACCTATTTGTTAAAGGGTTCCTACTCTACTGGCAAGAATGTAAAATGGTAGAGACAGTTTGGAAAACAGCTTGGCAGTTTCTCAAAACATTGGATATTGGTTTACTATATGACCTTACAATCCCATTCTTATTTAGTATTTCAGGAGAAATTAAAATATACATTCATGAACACAGCATTATCCATAACAGACCCCAAAAAGAAATAACCCAAAGCTGTGCACATACCTATAATCCCAGCAATGGGAAGGCTGAGGCAAGAAAATCACTGCAAGTTCAAGGCCAACCTGGGCTCTATAGTGAGTTCAAGGCCAGCCTAAACTACACAGTGAGACCCTGTCTCAAAAAGGAAGGAATGAAGGAAAGAAAGGAGGGAGGGAAGGAGGGAGGCATTCAAATTTCAGTCAACTAATGATTGGGTAAATGAAATAGGGTACATACACAAAAATGGAGCATTGCTCAGCAATAAAAATAGGATAAAATGCTGGTACTTGTTACAGTATAGCTAAACATTAAAAACACTACACTAAAGGAATAGACTCAGTCATAATAAGACCACAAGATATATGAATCTAAGTATATAAAATGACCATAATAAAGAAATCTATGGAGACACAAAATAGATTATCATTTTCTACAAACTGTGTGGTGGAACAGGGGAGGAATGGCATGTAACTGCTAATGGGTAAAACATTGTTCAGGTTCAGGATTTATCACTTTAATATCCTAAAAGTTAGACTGTGTTAAGGGCTGTAAAATTTGTTGAGTACTAATGACTATACTAATTGTATACTTTTTAAATGAGTAAACTGCACAGCATATGAACTCTATCTTAATAAAACTTTTTTTTTTTTAAAAGAATGGGGAACAAAAATTGAGGCTCAGACCCTACAGTGAAGGTTCAGGAACTCTTGTAACTTCTAATATACCACTAAATTTGACCACAGATATACACTTTAGAAAATGCTTTAATTGCATGTGTGGTCCACTTGTAGGGATGCATACTTTGGATTTTAACTTTCTCTCAAGGAAACTTACAATGTGCTAGATAAGTTCTATTTACAGAAAGAGGTGAAAAAAATGGCATCATCTCTCTTCTGCAACAACAGCAACAAAAATCCTGGAAATATGGTAATTGTCAACCTCTAAAGAATCATTTGTGTTTTATTTTGGGGTGGGAAATAGTTATTATAATTTTTTTAATGTATTTGATACATGGTCTCACTATGCCACTTGGACTCATAATGATCTTCCTGTTTTCAGCCTCCCTAGCACTGGGATTACAGGGATGCACCACCATGCCCAGACTTGGTGGCCGGCTCAGTGCACCTGGGGACAAGGTCCCATATGGCTCATGGTGCCTGAGATGGAAGCCTGGTCCCTGTGCTTGCCTAAGCAGGTGCATAGTGTACTGAGCTATCTCACCAGCCCTTGTTATTCTAATTTTTAACATTTGACTTTTTATAGGTTCTTCCTCACATATTGCTGTCTCTTGCTACTTAGACTTGTTGGGAAGCCAGGGCCACAGGATCCAAGAAACAGAACCCAGCTAACTCCCCACAGACTGAGCTTGCAGAGGTCTCACTCCCTACTGCCTTCAATTACCCAAACAAAAATCCTGGGCCCCAGGCAGTGGAGTAGAGTACATATTCGGTACAAAAAGGTCCCCCTCTCACTTGGTCACATTTTTTTATATGGAAGCAAGCACATAAGCAGTAGGTGGTGAAAGCGCTTGTCTCTGCACTCACAACTGTGTACAGGTTAGCATCCTTTATCCGATAGCCTTGTCCTCCTGACAGTCCTCTGCAAACCCTTTTTCCTTCCCCCATGCTATATCAGGGTTTTAGGAGGGAAACAACTATGACACCAGCTGACGCCACCTCTTTTTGCTCAAGTAGTCTGACCTGAGATTATTATTATTATGGTATATATCATCATTTAGGCAAATGTCCAAAATTTGAGGGTTTGTTTCCCCTTTCCAGTTTCATTTCTCTGAGTTGTCAGTCCCTCTGACTGTCCTAGAGTTGAAACTCATATTTTTTTTGGGGGGAAGGGGGCTACCAGGAATTAAACTTGGGACTTTGCACTTGCCAGGCAGGTCCTGTGCTGTTGGGCTACATCCCTAGCCCTCCATTTTGTATGAGTGTTCTCAGCCACTTACTCAGGCCACCGGTCTTAAAAATAGAGAAGGAGATAAAATTGTCCAGGTACAGAAGAACCAATAGTAGAGGCCTTTTCCAGGCATGGCAGGTAGAATCTACAGGAGTGGACTGCATAACTCATACTCCTGAGGACACCCAGAAGCCCAGGATAGGGAAGCAGGGTGCCATCTGGATGAGTCAAAATAGAACACTTTTAATATGCTATAATTTTAGAATGTCTCACCAACCAAAGCAGGATAGCAATGTATGCACATGCACACACGTGAAACCAAGAGCAAAAGAAAGGCAAGCTGCTTTACTTTTCTTTTCTTTTCTTTTTTTTTTTTTGGTATGAGACAAGACACAGCTACCACACTATTGTGAGATAAACATCTAATTCCTAAAAGAGGCCACTTCACAGGCAAAGAATAATCAGGAAATTCACTTGATTAGCTGGAAAAGTTATAGGAAGGATGAAGAAAACACTTCATGTTTCTAAAACAGTGCTTTGTACTATTTCATTTAAAGAAATTCAAACTCTATCCTCTGAAGGCTAAGTATTCTAAAAGTCTAAGATAATAAGTAGAGCCAATTAATCAGGAAGCAAAATCCTTCTTCAAAGAAGCCAATGGGTATGTTTTCTCTTCTCACACATGAGTTGCCCATCAGCTCTAAAACTATCTGGATTTATCTGAGGTTAATGTCAAACAAAGTAGAAATCCTCTAGCACATTCTAAAATCAGAAGTCTCTCTTTATAGGACTTTTTCATCCCCAAACTACTCCTGCAGGAAGAGCAAGGGGGAAAAGGAGCATGTCTAACAGATGGGACTCCTTTGCAGAAATCCATAATTGTGTAACCTCAATCTGTTGCTGCCAAACAACCACAATGTACAAATCTCTTCAGAAATAATTACCAGAGAATTCAAAAATACCAACTGCCTCTCTCACAAAGTAGCAACCACCCACACAGCTGGGAAGCTGATGCTGAAAAAAAGGGGAAAATGTTCAGCAAGAGAGTAGCCTCCAGACAAAGCAAGAACAGCCAACACATCAGGTGTAAGAGAGCTCTACAGAGGACAGTGACCCTTACTGAAGACTATGGCATTCATCTTCCACTTAGGTTCTTCTGCTCTGGGAGAAGAAGCAGCAAGAAAGACTCAGAGAAGAAGTGAAGATGCCCCAAAGGAAGAACATAATGAGAGAAGCTTTGTATAGTCTGTGAAATTGGAACAAGTATTTTAGAATTTAGGAAAGGAGTCAAACTACCTTTATTTGCAGACAAATTATCCTCTACATACAAGACCTAAAAAAACTCCACCAAAAAACTCCTAGAACTAATGAAGTCAGCAAGGTACCAGGATACAAAATCAATACCATTCCTGTACAACAATAATGAACTCACTGGGAAAGACTTAGGAAAGCAACATCATTCACAATAGTGTCAAGAAAAATAAAATAATTAGGAATTAACATAACCAAGGAAGTGAAAGACCCCTATAAAGAAAATTAAAATGTTTTGAAAGAGGAAATTAAAGAGGACAACAGAAAATGGAAAGATATCCTTGTTCCTAGTTAGGTAGAACCAATATCAAAATAATAACTTCTAAAGCTGTATATTTAGATTCAATGTAATCCCAATCAAAATACCAACAACATTCCTCAGAAAACTATAGAAAATCCTATATGGATCCTGAATAGCTAAAGCTAACCTAGGCAACTAGAGCAATGCAGGAAGTATCACAACACATTTCAAGTTATATTACAAAGCTAAAGTGACAAAATCAGCAATGTTACTGGCATACAAACAGATCTCTGGATCAATGGAACAGAATAAATTCTAGGCATATTGAGCAATCTGATCTTTGGCACTTTGACAAAGGGGCCAAAAACATACTCTGAAGGAATGACAGCCTTCTTAACAAGTGGTAATGGGAAAACAGGCCAGCAAGACGCATAAGATTGAATCTAGACCCATGTCTTTCACTATGTACCAAAATTAAATAAAAATATATCAAATCTAAATACTAAAACAGGCCGGGCATGGTGGCGCACACCTGTAATCCCAGCACTTGGGAGGCTGAGGCAGGAGGATCGATGTGAGTTCGAGACCAGCCTGGGCTACAAAAGTGAGCCTAAGGCCAGCCTGAACTGCATAGCAAGACCCTGTCTCAAAAAGACAAATAAATAAATAAATAAATACTAAAACAACATACTGATGCTATAAATCAGATAAAATAGGTAAATCTCTTAAAGACGTAGGTGCAAGCAAGAACTTCCTGAACAGACTTTTAATTGCACAAGAAATAACATCAATAATCAACAAATGGAATTGTATCTAATTGAAAAACTTCTGCACAGCAAAGAAAACAACCAACAGAGTGAAAATACAACCTATAGGATAGGAAATATTTTTGCCAGCAATTTTTTGAACAGAAGATTAATATATAAAAAGTAAAGAGCTCAAAAAATTTAGACCACCCCAACAAAAGACTCATCCAAAAAATGGGCTAGTAAAATGAACCGAAGTGGTACAATGACCAACAAATACTTGAAAAAATGTTCAATATCATTGGCCATCAAAGAATGCAAATTATAGCAATACTGAGTTTTTATCTTATTCCAGAAAGAATGGCCCTCAACAAACTATTTCTTCTCAGGCTACTCTTCAGGTAATGAAGAAATTCACAAATTTCTTCCAAAGAAACCTGAGATGGGGCCCGGCGTGATGGCTCAGTGGTCTAGGGCGCCTGCTTGGGGAAGCTTGGGCAGCTTCAGGGACCGCGGTTCGATCCCGGCACCACATGCTGCGCCAGCCTTGCCCTCGGGGCAGGCTGAGCCGGCCATAAAAATGAGTGAATAGGCAAAACAAAGGTTCTGAAACAAGAAAATAAATAAATAAATAAATAAATAAATAAATAAATAAATAAATAAATAAATAAAAACCTGAGAGCTGTGGATCTACCATCTTAATAAGCTGAATTCAAGACCCAGGACCACGGCTAGCATTAAAGGTTCTGGCCCTGGCTTTTCCATCTGTGAAATGAAAGTCACAAATATCCCATCTCACAGTATTGTTCTCATAAAAAGCAAATGAAATCTGGATGTGGTACACACACATTTATAATCTTATCTACTTAGGAGGCAGAAAGAGTACAACTTAAAGGGCAGCCTGGGAAACTTTGCAAGACCCTGTGTTAAAGGAAAGTAAGGGGCTGGGGAAATTGCTCAGTAGAATAGGCGCTATTCTGGCAAGTGCAAGGGCCTGAGTTCAATCCCCACTCCTGCAAAAAAAAAAGTGAAACACAGTAGGGTATAGGTCAGTTATAGAGCACTCCTGGATTTGATTCCCATTAACACAGGATGAAAAAAAAATCAAATAAAATGCTGTAAACAAAAATTACTTGAGAGGCTGATATAACAGGATCTCAAATTTCTGGCATAGAAGGGCGAATTAGTGATACCATATTATAAAATAAAAATTTAAAAGCCCACATGCCCAGGAGGCACAAGGTCCTGAGTTTGATTCTCAGTACCAAAAAATAAATAAAATTTTAAAAGACCCAAGCTCAATCCCCAGTACCACTGAATAAATAAGTAAAATAAATAAAATAATTAATTTCCAAGTACATCTGGTAAGTAAATATTGTTGAAACAGCTGCTGGGTGTGGTGGTGCAGTCTGTAACCTCATTACTTGGAAGGCTGAACAAGAGGACTGCCACTAGTTCAAGGCTATCCTGGACTATATACTGAGTTCCTGTTTCTAAACAAAAGATAAAAGAAACAGAAAAAAAGAAAAAGAAAAAGAAAGAAAGAAAAAGCATATGGTCAGCTAAACGTAACTCTTATATTAGAAAGCTGAAGATTACCATATATTTTTTCCAGCAATAATACAAGAAAAATGGTACTTAGACCAGATAGGAAAGTTCTTTTTGGTTTTTGTTTTTAAGACAGGCTCTCACTACATAGTTCAGGTAGCAAAGCCCCTCTAGATGCATCTTGTACCATATACCTTAGCCACTGTAGGTTATCAGATACTGACTGGGTGGCTATTTGGGTGGGTAAAGCATGATTTTTTATATATATATATATATTTATTTTTTTTCTTGTTTCAGAACTTTTGTTTGTTTACTTATTTATTTTTATGGCTGGCTCAGCCTGCCCTGAGGGCAGGGCTGGTGCAGCATGTGGTGCCGGGGATCGAACCGTGGTCCCTGAAACTGCCTAAGCTTTCCTAAGCAGGCACTTTAGATCACTGAGCCATCCTGCCGGGCCCCTGATTTTTTTTTTTTTTTTCAGGACCGGGGTTCAAACTCACAACCTTGCACTTGCCAGGCAGGCACTTGTGCCATGGAGCTATCTCCCCAGCCCCAAAACATGATTTTTTTATTGTTACCTGAGGTTTAGGAGATTATGGCAAAGCCATTATACTGCCAAGGCTTCCTTTGAGCAATTATTACTCATCACTGAAAATGATAGCTATGACTACTCTTCAACTTTAAGGAACTATAGATCACATCCACTTTTTAGGCGGGGTATTAAATTTTGGCATTAATATTTTTGTCCTTTTGAGACAGGGTCTCACTATGCAGTTCACTCACTGTGTAGCCCAGGTTAGCCTCAAACTTGCAGCAATCCTCCTGCCTCAGCCTCCCTAGTACTGGTATTACAGGCATGTGTCACCATGCTCAGTTAGTATTTTATTTTGTTTTACTTTCTGTGACACTAGAGATTGAACCCAGAACCTTGTGAATGCTAGTTAAACACTCTATCACTGAGCTACCCTTCTCCCCCAACCTTTTAAAACTTTTTCCAGCTAGGTGTGGTGGCACACACCTGTAATCTCAGCACTTAGGAGGCTGAGGCAGGATTGCTTCCAGTTTGAGGCCAGCCTGGGCTACAAAGTGAGTTCAAAGCCAGCCTAAACTACATAGTGAGAAGACAAAGCAACAAAAACAGTAATAATGAAAACAGTTTCCAAGATGGTATTAAATTGCTCAGGTTGATCTTGAACTTGTAGTCCTTATGTCACAGCCTTCCAATTATATGGGTGTGCAGCACCATGCCTATTTGGCATATAATTTTAGAATGCTTGCCAACATCCCACGACCACCTGTACACATACAGATTGGAAATGCCACTGCCATCAGGTACTACCAAAGTAATGATGCTTACTTTGATGCTCATATAAGACTAAAATGGGAATGAATAATTTTGAAATGAGTTTAATCACTGTTAACACTTAAGAAAGGCTTGATTTTCCTATTCATCGTCATAGAAAAATACTGGCTTGACAGTTACTAAAATCTTTACTTTCTGTATTAGGACTCTCTGTTCCTCTACCCCAGAGTTTCTAACTTAAAAAACTGTTGCTCCTCTGTGGTTCTGGATTCTCTTGAGGTTTGGAAAAACTATGGTTTAAGGACCCACTCTTTTGGACAAAACACCACAGATAAGCAGATATGCTTCCTACACAGCGCCTTTATTTACTTAGGCATTTAGTAGATGGTCTACAGGGTCTCACTATGCAGATCAGACTCACAGTGATTCTCCTGTTTTCAGCCTCCCAAACAGTGGGATTACAGGTGTGCACCACCACAGCCAGTCTCAATGGCTGTCTAAGTGCACCCTGCAGGCAGGGACAAGGCAGGTTGGAGACTGAACCTCTGACCCCTGCATCTGCCTAAGTAGGCACTTTAATCTCCTGAGCTATCTGGCCAGCCCAAGGCTTTTAAGATTTAAATGTCTTAAAATAGAATCATATAAATATTAAATTGACTGAGGTAGCTCATATCTATAGCTCTAGCTACATAAACTGAGGTAGGAGGATAGCAAATTTGAGGCCAATCTGGGGATGTTGCTCAGCAAATGCCTGCGTGTCAAAGGGCTCTGGGTTCAATCTCCAGCATGACAACCAATCAACTGGTAAAACAAAGCTGTAAGAGTCAATCATGCTCAAAAATATCATGTAAGCATTACCCTGGGATACTATTGAAGGGGCCATATGAATTGAACTGTTTGACTAGGTTCTTAAGGATTTTTACTAATCCATTATTTGTTAGAACTCTAATAAAACAATCCCTTCCTCTTGGAGATGAGGAAAAGACATTAAACTGAACTCTAAATATACTTACAGACTTGAATGAGGAAAAGACATTAAACTGAACTCTAAATATACTTACAGACTTGAATGGAACATTTCAATATGTACTTAATGGGAAATGCTTATATACTACAGTACTTGATTATACATACAATACAAAGCATCAGAATAAAAACATTTAGGGCTTCTGAGCTCAGCTCTGGAGGGCATGTAGGTGCCATGTTGGGCTGTGAAGGTGGCAAGAAGCCCCTGAAGCAGCCCAAGAAACAGGCCAAGGAGATAGACAAGGAAGACAGCATGTTCAAACAAGCAAAAGGAGGAGCAGAAGAAACTTGAGGGGCTAAAAACGAAGGTCACAGAAAAGGGCCCCCTGACCACAGGTGGAATTAAGAAATCTGGCACAAAATATACTGTTCCTTGTGTGTACAATGATGGTGACCCTGGATTCCATTTCTATTCAAATATCTGGATGCCCTGCCATAACATCTCTCTTTTTTTTTTTTTTTTCTTGTTTCAGAACCTTTATTTGTTTATTCACTCATTTTTATGGCTGGCTCAGCCCACCCCGAGGGCAGGACTGGCGCAGCATGTGGTGCCGGGGATCTAACCTCGGTCCCTGAAGCCACCCAAACTTCCCCAAGCAGGCGCTTTAGACCACTGAGCCATCCCGCCAGGCCCTTTTGTACATTTTTAAATAGAATGTTATAAAAAGAAAAAGAATAAAAATATCTAGTGTTCAGATTTTAGTAAGACCTTCATTTGAGGCCATAGCAAATACAGTACATCAACCTCTTAAAAAATATAGTCTGATCAGCCTCTTAAGAAGAATTTCTTGGGCCTGGCAGGATGGCTCAGTGGTCTAAAGTGCCTGCAGGCGGCTGCAGGGACCGTGGTTCGATCCCCGGCAACACATGCTGTGACAGCCCTGCCTCAGGGCAGGCTGAGCCAGCCATAAAAAAACCAAAAATAAATAAATAAATAAATAAATAAAATATACTCTAAAAAAAAAGAAGAAGGATTTCTTTTTTGGGAGGTAGGGGGCTGGCTCAGGCTGCCTTAAGGGTGGGTCTAGTACAGCATGTGGATGGAACCGAGGCCCCCTGCGCCTGACAGGGTTTGCACAAGCAGGCACTTCAACAACTGAGCTAAGCCGCAAGCCCCCCCCTCCATCAGTCTCTTAAGAGATCTGCGCAGTCTTATTATAAATTGTCAGACGTCCAAAGTTATGTTTTTACTTTGTTTTTATAGTACAGTGTCTACAGGGTCTTGCTATACAGATCAGACTCATAGTGATTCTGTTTTCAGCCTCCCACACGCTGGAATTACAGGCGTACACCACCATGACCAGTTTTAGTCAATGTGTCTGTGCATAGGGAGGGGCACCTGCCAGGGATAGAACCCTGATCCAAAGTTGTTTAAAATATTTACTAAGCAGAAGTTAAAGGACTATACTTATATTAAATGATTCCAACACTTCACTGCATTTGACCCTAATTTCCTTTTTTTTTTAAAGAATTTTTAATTTTTATCTATTATTTTTTTCTTGTTTCAGAACCTTTGTTTGTTTATTCACTCATTTTTATGGCCAGCTCAGCCCACCCCGAGGGCATGGCTGGCACAGCATGTGGTGCCGGGGATCGAACCACGGTCCTGAAGCCGCTCAAGCTTCCCCAAGCAGGCACTTTAGACCACTGAGCCACCCCACCGGGCCTAATTTCCTTTTTAAATCATTTGTTTTTATTCCTTGGATCTCTTAGTCAGTTAAAGGTCAGGTACACTGGCAAATCAATTTTATCATTTTCACTTTACAAAGGAGAAATAGCCAGCCCAAATCAGACCCTCCCTTAATCCTTCCCTGACCACACAGCCCTATATGCATGTTGTTGTAGTAGTTTTTTTGTTTTTGTTTTTTTGGAGACAAAGTCTCATGAGGAAGTTCAGGATTATCTCCAACTCAGCCTCCAGAGTATTGGTTGATACGCATGAGCCACCAAGCCCAGTATGCTTTTGGTAGATATTTCATCTCTATTCTAAGTCCTCGATTCTGCTATCATAATATAAAAATATAAACAATATCTAAACAAATAAATGTGGTCATATTCCAATATAAGTTTATTGGTCTTGAAATTTAATATTTCATATAATTTTCATGTAACAATTTTTCTCAACCATTTAAATATATAATACTCATTTTTTGCTGGAGGGCCATAGAGAAAAACAGGTTGCAGGCCTAACTTTGCCTTCTGAATCATGGTTTGCTGATCTTGATCTAGCCTACAGAATTACATCAACAAACAGTTCTGCATTCCCCACAAAGACTCAATCAGCATATATCTATGAACTGATATTGTTTATCTTTCTTTCCATTCCAGAGGCTACCTTTCTTTGAAATACTCAGACATCTAATTAACATACTAAACTATATATGCAAAGTAAAGGTGATGTGAGACCTGCTAATATTCTCCTCCTCAGACAGGTAACAATCTGCGAATAACAGCGTGTAAGTGTGAGTATAGTGAAGAAAAGTGTGAAGGATATGGCTGAGGAAAAGCTCAACTGGCAGAGATCATCCACAGATTATAGTGACAAAACCATTAGCCTTTCTGTCCTTTTTGAGCATCAAAAAGATGGGAGGAGACAAGATTGTTCCTCCTCAAAAGTCCTTTCCCAAGCCGGGCGTGGTGGCGCACACCTGTAATCCCAGCACTCGGGAGGCTGAGGCAGGAGGATTGGTGAGAGTTCGAGACCAGCCTGGGCTACAAAACTGAGCTCAAGGCCAGCCTGAACTGCATAGTGAGACCCTGTCTCAAAAAAGACAAAAAAAAAAAAAAAAAAAAAAAGTCCTTTCCCAGGGGATGTTTCTTCATCCATGTCTTCCCCAACAGAGTTAGAGCAACACAGCAACAGCTTCACATCCTCTGTGGGGTAAGCCAGATGGGCAGCAAGCACAGAACCACCAGCCCAAATGTTATAGCCATCAGTCAGTCTGACATTTTCAAGGAATCTCTTTGACAGGAGTTTTATTTTACTAGCCAATAAAAACTAGCTTCTAACTGTAACTTTAAAAACACACACCCTTATCTACTATTGAATTCTTGGGGTATAACTCTTTGGGAGAGGTCATTACAGAGTTTACATGCTGTTAAATTCCTAAGATAGTTCCAGTAAAAAGTCAAATGTTTTCCCAAGTTCAAACAAATATGAAGCTGAGACAAGAACCATGAGTATGGTAAACAGGACACAGCCCACACATAATTTACTAGGGAGCCAGGATCGTTACAAATGTCAATACCAACTCCTTGCTAACAATACATAAACCATTCCTCCATAAGGCACAGGCTAATATTTACCTACTGTCTAGCCATGTCCTGTGACCACAAAAATGTGTAGGACTAACTTTATTAGGAATAAAACAACCCACAATTTAGGAAATAGGGTCCCAGAAATCCAGTCTCAGAAGTTAAACTTCAGGGGCTAGGGAGATAGCTCAGTAGAATAAGCACTTGCCTGGAAAGCGCAAAAGACCTGAGTTCAATACCCAGTTCCAATAAATACATACATACATACATACAAACAAACTTCAACATGAAATAACTCTGAAGGAATTTTGCCTACTGAAATCCTTCTGTCTGACCTGTACTTTGGTGGCATTTTCACATACACTGCCTGTGAACAAGGTGATCCACAAGACTGAACCAGCACCAGATGCTATGTAGAAGGAGCCCTAAAAGGCAGGACACAATCAGGCTGCTGAGCAATCATTCTATTGTTAGAAGACCTTGAAATAAGAGGTTTTATAATTGTGGGTTGTTTCCTAGACTGTACACTACTACCCTTCACTCCCTACAATTACAGTCTGTAGCCTGTAACTACCCCACAGAGTTTTCCTGATGCAAAATTCCCTATAACACAAACATTTCAAAGTTTTCCTTTTAGACAAAAGGAGAAAGAATGTGAGAGTCATTGGAACAGGAAGGATTAAACAATTGGGTTTCTGTGGCTTTGGGGGCCTAGGCCCTGTACATCTATTCAAACGGGAAAGAATCTGGCAGGATGACTCAGGGTAGCAGCTGCTTGGAAGGATGAGGAAGAGCGGCCCAGGCTGAGGGAAATTCAAAGAAGCTTTCAGACAGCTACTTAACATGTGTCTTGTGAGTTTTATGTAAATTTGATGAGAAGGCCACAAAATAGCTCTTTCAGGCTTTTTTCTAGTCTGGCCTCTGATCTGCTAATCCTGAAAGGAAAAGGGAAGCAATGAGTAATAAGTGGCAATCATTGAGGTGGCTGCACTGCACTATGCAGCACACAAGGCCCCTGAACTGAACTGTTTATCTTAAAAAAAGATACGTTAAAGGTAGAGGAGTATCTAAGTAGTTCTAGTAGTTCTAGGTGCAATCCCCAACACTGCCATTAAAAAAAAAAAACCTCCTTTAAAAGGATATTTTAGGGGCCCGGCGGGATGGCTCAGTGGTCTAAAGCGCCTGCTTGGGGAAGCTCGGGCGGCTTCAGGGACCGAGGTCGGCACCACATGCTGCGCCAGCCCTGCCCTCGGGGCGGGCTGAGCCGGCCATAAAAATGAGTCACTAGGGCCCGGCGGAATGGCTCAGTGGTCTAAAGCACCTGCTTGGAAGGGCTTGGGTGGCTTCAGGGACCGCGGTTCAATCCCGGGCACCACAGGCTGCGCCAGCCCTGCCCTCAGGGTGGGCTGAGCCGGCCATAAAAATGAGTGAATAAACAAGCAAAGGTTGTGAAACAATAAATAAATAAATCTAAAAAAAAAAAAAATGAGTCAATAAACAAAAAGTTCTGAAACAAGAATAAAAAAAAAAAAAGTTTAAAATAAAATAAAATAAAATAAAAGGATATTTTAAAGCCCTGATACCTGGTACCTGTAAATGTGTCCTTATTTGGAAATAGTAACGTTGGAGCCCTAAAACAGCTAACATTGTCAGACAGGATTAAAGTGGGCCCTAATTTAACAGGAAGACCAAACAGACACACAGAGAAAGAGAAAGACCCATGCATAACTTGTATGATCCCAAGCAACCTTTGCCTTGACTAAGGCAAATGCCACCCAAGGCAGGGAGAAGGCACTTGCTGGACTCTGGCCGGATAGGTACCACACAGAGTTCTCAAATTCAAAAATCAATCATAAAAGCAAGGGGCTGGGGAGATAGCTCCACAGCACAAGTGCCTGCCTGGCAAGTGCAAGGTCATGAGTTCGAACCCCAGTCCCACCAAAAAAAAAAAAAAAATCATAGAAGCAGACACCTGTCTTCCTTGGGACCAGGGAAATAGCTCAGTAGGATAAGCACTTGCCTGGCAAGCACAAGGCCCTGAGTTCAATCCCTGGTCCTGAAAAAAAAAAAAAAAAGCTGATGCCATTTTACCAGTAATTTAAGCACAACCATAAATTCTATGACAAGAGTGACTTTTCTCAGAAACTTATAAAGAAGTTTCTAGCCAGTAAGGTACATTAACGGGACTACTAGAAGTCACCAGTTCTAACATTAGGGAGCCAGGTATGCTGGCACACACCTGTAATCACAGCACTTAGGAGGCTGAGGCAGAAGGGTCACCTCAAGTTTGAGACCAGCCTAGAATACATAATGAGTTCAAAGACCTCCCAGCCTAAACTACATACTAAGACCCTATCTTTTTTTTTTTTTTTTGTCTTTTTGAGACAGGGTCTCAGTATGCAGTTCAGGCTGGCCTTGAGCTCACTTTTGTGGCCCAGGCCTGTCTCAAACCTACATTGATCCTCCTGCCTCAGCTTCCCAAGTGCTGGGATTGAGACCCTGTCTTAAAAAACAAAAAGTGAACAAAAAAATCCCCCAAAATTAGGTAACTAGGTAAACACTGGTTCTACCTGCCACTGTATAATAGTGTCAGACAGTGAAACAGAAAAAACACATAACAAAGACATACATCCTAGAGTCCTTTCTCTATGTAATAGCCAGAGAGCCTCTCAGAAAAAAAAGAAAAAAGAAAAAAAAAATCAAAGCATTACACTTCTCTGCTTAAAGCCCTCTGTCCTGAACTGAACTGTGTCTTAAAAAAAGATATGTTAAGGGTAGAGGAGTATCTAAGCAGTCCTAGGTTCAATCCCCAGCACTGCCATACAGAAAACTCCTTTAAAAGAATATTTTAAAGCACTAATACCTGGTACCTGTGAATGTGTCCTTATTTGGGAATAGTAACTTTGGAGCTCTAACCCAACTAACATTGTCAGACAGGATTAAAGTGGACCCTAATTTAATGACCATGGTCTTCACAGGAAGACCAAACAGACACCTAGAGAAAAGACCCTTATGTGATGAGGCAGAGTAGCATAAGGCTGCCACAAGCCAAAAAACCTTAAGGATTGTTATTAACCATCAGAAGATGAAAGAGTCAAGAAAGGAGTCTTTCCAGAGACTCCATGGAGGGAGCATGCTTGTGTCATGTTACCTTCTCCAAATTGTGAACAAATTAATTACTGTTGTTTGAAGCCACTGTTTATAGCATTAGGCTATTACAGCCCTAGGAAATTAACACACCTCCAAAGGTTTTCACTCTCACTCAGAAAACCAAATCATCAGACTGGACCTCTACTACCCTGCTGACCTCAGCCCCTCCCTACTGCCTGTCACATCACTCCTCTCCAGGCACACTGGCCTCCCTGGGGCCTCAAGCATGTCCTGAACCTCCCACCCCAGTACCTCACCCAGTGCAGGCCAGTCTTGTCTCAGGGCTTTGTGGATGTCATCCCCTTGGCTGAAAGGGTCTGTTTCCCAGGAATCTACAAGTCTTGTTCCCTCAGACCTCTTCCAGGTCTCTGCTCAAGTCACCTTATCAGTCTCCACTCCAGATTTCTCTAGTCTCCTTTCTCCTGTTCTTTTATTTTGCACAGTATACAAGCCAATATATATTTTATTTAACCTCTAAAAGGTACATCTCCCTCCAAAACATTCACTCATTGAGAGGACTTGGAGGCTAAATCACAATATACTTTATTTAGAGAATAAACAAAGGAAATCTATTAAGGCAGGTGAAATTTTACTCAAAATAGTCTTGTGTAACCACAAAAAAGGTTTCTAAATTAAGACAGACAGTAGAATTTTCTATAGATGAAGGGCAGGCTCAAGGTTAGGCCCTGAGGGTACTGACAGGAGAGAAAACGTCTGCCCAGCTTTTCTGGGTAGAAAAGGAAAAGGTAAGCAATTCTGAACTGACCACTTAAGTTTCTTCCCTAACAAAAAACCTAAAACCAAGACAAAGCCTTTCCTATGATTGTAGTCTGTAACCAGACCCTTAAAGCAACTTAGACTGAGGGGTCTGTGAGGCCAAATCTAAACATAACTACTCCATCATTGTGGGTTTTCATTTTTTTGGGGGGAGGGGAGACAGGGCCGCTACGAAGGGCCCGGCAGAAAGGTTTAAGAAATATAATTTCAAGTTGTAAACATATAAACTGCGTTTGAAGAAGAAACCGCTGATCACCAAATGATCAGAATGCTTTGTTTCATAAAAATGTTTCATGGGCCAGCCAGACAGCTCAGTGAACTAACGTGCCTGTCCCTGGCATGCTGTGTACCCGCAGAGTAGTGACTGACAATGAGACAGAGACTGATTGAGACTGCTGCAGTGGGGTGGGTCTCTCATCTCAGCATTTGGGAGGCTGAAAACAGAATCACAAGAGTCTGACCTGTGTAGTGAGACCCTGTAGATCTTGCACTAAATACATGAAAAAAAAAAAAAAAGAAAGTTTCATTTCACTATTACAAAAAACCTAAACTACCCAGGAAACTTGAAAATGCCCTTTCAGAGCAAATAAACAATGCACACCCTGTTAAGAGATCCTAAATTAATGTTTTCCACCTTCTTTTAAGTATACTTTTAGCCGGGCGTGGTGGCGCACGCCTGTAATCCCAGCACTTGGGAGGCTGAGGCAGGAGGATCAGTGTGAGTTCGAGACCAGCCTGGGCTACAAAAGTGAGCTCAAGGCCAGCCTGAACTGCATAGTGAGACCCTGTCTCAAAAAGACAAAAAAAAAAAAAAAAATAATAATAATAATAATAAGTATACTTTTAAAAACTTTAAAACAAAAAGAGGCAAAAAAAAAAATTGAAGTTTTTCTTTACCTTGGGTTTTAGCCTCAGGTCTTGCCAATTCTAGTGATGAATCACAGGATTCCTTGAGAGGCGATCTGACTGGAGTTTCAGCTTCAGGGGTCTCAAAATTACCTTCAGAATCCGAGCTGCCAAGGGGGAAAAATGAGGAATTACCACTTTCAACGGTATTTTGCACGCTCTTTAAATTTTACATCTTCACAAAGGTTGAAGTACAGTATCCCTGCCTACCTAACTTTACAACCAGTGATCCTGGCTTCCAGGAGGTCTTTGTGCTGCTGTTTGTTACTGCTCTTTTTGGGCTCTTCAGTCTGACACCCTGTCTCCCTACAATCTCCTTAATTCTCAGGAGTTTTACTCCAGCATCATTTATTTTTGAGGTCATCTCTCCCTCACACCAGAAAAAAAGCACTTTTACGCTCCTTTTCTCACCAGACTTCTCCAGAGGCTTAAAAATAGACACTGCTCGACTACGAAATTCGGCTAGCCCTAGCCACTTCTTTTTCCTGGTAGGCCTCTACCTGTCTGACGTTATCGGAACTGAAGGCTAAGAATACTGTCACCTGCCTTCCGCAATCACACGGTGACAGCTCAGCAGAGACCACCATTTCTCACCAGCTGCCAGGGGCCTATCAACCACAAGACCTTCTTTATCAAGGCTGCATTTGGAGGACACACGGTGGGGCCTGGACAGGGTGCGGACGCATTTCCCTGGGTGGGGGTTGTCTAAGTTCCACCTGGTGAGACCAAGACACCACCCCTGTGGCTCTCTGGGCGAGGCTGGGGGAGCTCAGAGAAAGTGACCGACACAAAACGGGAATGCGGAGACTGCAGATTCTGGGCTGGGCTCAGGAAGCACTAAGAACGGGGAAAGGAAACACAACAGAAGACAGAGCACCCCGAACTTTCCAATGCACAGCGGGGGCCGGGTGCTGGCAGGGACGCAGGATGGCCACGAACAGCGTCATGCGGGAGACACACACACACCGAGCGGCCGCGACACCGCGAAGGATGCAGGCAGGATGCAGGCGGGATGGCAGCCGCCGCATCTCGATAGGGATGCTGTGTACTTGCCTGAAACTCAAGGATTTGGTCTCGGCTTGCGAGTCCTCCTCCTCAGGATCGCCCGCAGGCCCTCTGGCCTCGTCCTCGCCGGCGACCCCGCCGCGCACCGCAGACCACGTCCATTTCGCCCACTGCACAGGGGACAGAATCTGCCAAGGGCTGAAGGCCATGAGCTCGGCTCCGGCTCCGGCTCCGGCTCCAAGGGCAGGCAGGCCGGCGAGGCGGAGCGCCTCTTCCCTTTCAAAATGGAGGGAAGCGGTGACAGGCGCCGGGGAGCGCGGCGGGCCGGCGCGGACGTGGCTCGGCACGCGCCGTCGAGGCCCGCGCGCTGGGATCCCAGTCCACACAGAGCGGCTGGCTGCTCTCGCCGCAAAGGCGCCTCCCGCTCCGGGCCTGCGAGTGCGCCGCGCGGCGCCGGGCGGCTCGGGCTCGCTGCCGGCTCTCTCGCCTGACCCGCCGGGCGCGCCTCAGCCGCGCGGAGCCGCCCCCTCGGACCGTACTACCCGCGCGCGGGCCGGGGGGACGGCGCGGGCTGGAAGGCGGTGTCGCGCGCTCGGCTCCGCCCCCGCGGCGCCGCGCTGGTTGCGCCCGAACCGCGCGCCGAGGGCTTCGTGCCTGCACCTCTGGCAGCCAGCAGCCCGCGCAGGAGCTGGGGTCTGTGCACGCTGCACTTGGCCTCTTCTTCTGTTTAGGTCCTTCTCTTGCAGCAGGACTAAGTTGGTTGGTGACAACGGATGCCACCGAAGTTAAGCCCCCCGCCACACACACACACACACAACTGTGCGGCTGCTGCGCATGGGTGTTCCCCCCCTCTCCTTGACGCACCGTGGAAGATTTTCGCTGGTTCATCTTCATCCTGTCGCGCTCAGGGTTTTGGAAATTCCCCAGCAACGCCACAAAGAGCAACCAAGGACAAGAATTCAGCCGCTTTGAGCCTTCCCAACGGCTTGCCACCTCGGAAGTGGGTGGCCAGGTCCTGAATGAAGGACTCAGACGACCTAGGGACAACACCGCGGGATTCTCTGCCTTCTTTTGGGGGCTTTCTTTTCACAACTTAGAAGTCTTTTGATTTTGACATTGTTGCTTCGGTAGTGAACCAGCAGGCCTGGTGAAGGCAACCCTCACATAAAAACGTCTGTGTTTAAAAGCACAGGAAAACCGCTGATTTTTTAAAAAAAAATGTTCCATCCGGGGGTTCCTTTGGGGATTGCTTCTCCCAAATCCAGTAGTGTGTTCACTTCCAAGTGAACCAGCTGCCTCAACACCTGGTTTAATGATTGCCTTGCCGTCTGAGTACTGTTTCTTGTACTGTTACATTTTTCAGAGTAGCAGGGACTCTGGGAGATGGCTGGAGGTCCCCACAGGGAGAGCAGCCCCAAAATTTGGGGACAGGATCACTTCCCTGAAAGCTTGGCAATGCCACAATTGTCTCACTCATTCAATTTTTAAAACAAACAAAAATAGAAGAGATGGTTTGACAAGTATCCTACCATAAAAGAAGGGCAGGGGGTTATCTGAAAAAAGACTGAGTTGGGGCATGTGGAAGCATTCATTTCAGCTTCTTTCCAGAGATAAACACAAATGTCTAGTGTGTTCTAGAAATGAAGTAGGCCAGAGTTACTACTTTCTTTGGGTCCATATGAAATATACCCTAGGCTGGGCATAGTGGTGCAAGTCTATAATTCCAGCACTTGCGAGGCTGAGGCAGAAACAATTTAACAATTTAGTGAGACCCTGTTTAAAAAAAAAAAAAAAAAAAAAAAAAAAAAAAAAAAAAAAAAAAAAAAAAAAAAAAAAAACAGTCTGAGGATGGGTCTAGCTCAGTGAGAAGGCCTGAGTTCAACTGTCAGTCCCCCACCCTGACCCCCAGAAAAGAACTCTAATCCAAACTGCCAACAAGATCTGAAGAACTGTTTACTAAGTGTCCCCAAGGAATTGTTGTCACTGATAAATTACAGAAACAAAGCCTAGCGTGAACCAGCTGAAGGGTGCTACCAGAGCAATCTCCCTTTGTCTATCCTTGGGACCCACCTCTTCCCAGCTCCGACCCTGAGCTCCCAAGCTACAGCTGTCCAGACTTCATCTCCAGCCAGAGAAGCTATTGTGGGAAATGAGGCTGGTTTCTTCCTGGTTACTACCCTTCCTCTATCCTGAACATGCATTAGGATCATTACTGTGGCTTTTACAGCTGAGAAATGAACGAGTACTATTAATTGTGATACCAGGTATCTACCAGAGTTTTCTCACGCATACCTGGGAAGTAAGGCCACTCTGCACTTAGCACAATATATGCAACATATTTATTTATACATTTGTTTTGTTTGTTTTTGAGACAAGGTCTTGCTATGCAGCCGGCCTGTGCTCACTTTTGTAGCCCTCAGGCTGGTCTTGAATTTGCAGTGACCCTCCTGTCTCAACCTCTCTAGTGCTGGGATTACAGGCATGCATCACCAGTACTGTGCCAGAGTTCCAGGGCCAGGGATCTAACTTGGGACCCTGTGCTTGAAAAGTAGGTGCTTATGCCTTTGAGCTATTTCCCCAGCCCCTCACTTATTTTCTGTACCATAAAATTTTAAAGGTCAGGAAGCCTGTCCTATACCTGAGGAATTTTTGTTTCCCTAGAGATTAGGATGGGGCTGAGTGTTCAAAAGGTGTTTAATCAATGTACACAAAAATAAATGTTCTCCTTAACAGTCTATGTGAGTTTGACTGGGGTGATATCAATTCACCTGGCTGCTCCCAGGGAATTCAGGTTTTACACTGACAAAAACTACAACCCAAGTTCAATGGTGGTCCCAACATGGTAATACTGACCAGGGAACAAGGAACAAGTTAGCAAGTTATTAAAACTAGAGAGGGCCAGGGAAATAGTTCAGTAGAATAAGCACCTGCCTAGCAAGTACAAGGTCCTAAGTTCAATCCCTGGTACAAAAACAAAAACAAAAACAAAAACAAAAAACAACCTAGACAACAAATATCCAGCTTTCTGAAGATGAATCTTCTGGAAGTTCTTGGACTTAGTGGGAACAGCAGTAGAGGTACATACTCTATAGCCTGAACTCATTTTATTTTCTATAAGTATAATAGTGAGGATAATTGATGTATCAATTTTCCTATAATTCTGGGAAAGAATCAGCAATGTCTGAGAACAACTTCCTAACGAAAGTAAAATATAAGTTCATTTTGAACTTCACTGAGCAGAATGTCTGAAAAATACACAACCAGGTAACAAAATGAGGAGGTATTTGTTTTGAAAACGACTGTAAGCAGAGAAAGGTCCCATCTGCTCTCTTTCTGCCTTTGCTTCTTGCCCTTCTGAGAAATCCTGAATCAATACACCAAAAAATCAGCTCAGTGGTACAGTAGTACAGTGAGTGTTTAGCATGCATGAGGTTTAATACCCAGCTCCAATAAATAAGAAGTAAGTAGAATGCTCTTGAAATAGCCCTAAGTGGTGGCCAGGCATCCATCTTGCAGCTAACCCATGCTCCAGGGAGATGTGTGAGATCTTTTGGATAAAGTTTAAATAAACTAGCAGCAACTGGATTGGAACAGGCTAACAAAGACTCCCCTATAGCTAACTCTAGCAAGATTCCATTCAGCTCTCTGTGCCTCAACCCTGTGCTTCAGCAGCTGTGCTGGTAGAGCCTCATTTCATCAAGAATCCTGCTGGGCTGGTTTTAAGAATCTGACTCTCATTCTCTCATCTGGCCTGCTTGCAGCAAGAATTCTGGGTACATTGATTTACCCAGAATCCTGCTAACCCTGCAGCTTCCCATTGGTGACTCCTATAGAGCACAGCCCTGTACCTACCATGGCAACCAATCCTATTTGTCCTTGTATTTTTTTATTTAAAAAAAATCTTTTACTTATTTATTATTTGGTACAGAATCTTGCTACGTAGTTCAGACTTGTAGTGATCCTCCTGCCTCAGCCTTCCCATTGCTGGGATTACAGGCATAGGCCACCACACCTGGTTTCAGTGGGCTGGCACAGCATGCTGTATCAGGGATCTAAACCTAGGTCCTTTTGCTTGCCAGACAAGTGCTTTGACCATTGACCTAACTCCCCAGCCTACTTGTCCTTGTATCTGGAGTTGATCCCCACCTCTGCCTGCCACTGCCCAACTGCAGTGCAGTTGTCCCTTTTAAGATAAAGCTGCTTTAGTAAATGCCATGACAAAAGCTTCAGATGGTCAAACCCTATCTTTTTAACAACATATACTATGGGGATGGGACAAGAAGATAGGGTGGTGGGGCACAGCTAAGTACAGGTCTCCATGCCCCTGTTAATGAATTAGGATTAGAGGTAGAGGAGCAAATACATATGGCTCCCTAGCTTGTGGAGGGGGTGAAAAGACCTAGGCGGTGACCCTGACTAATGGTCATCCCTACACAGCTCCTGCTGCCCAGGATTGCCTTCTAAGCATCTTCCATGCAAAACCCAAATCCTGGGTTTTATAAATCTTCCGATATTATAAATGTTCTTCCTAATTTAAATGGGTTTAACTCTGGTGGAGCTGCAAGGCAAACCAAAGCCAGGTGTGTGCTTTCCAGCCTGGTACGTGGCTGGGCAAAGGGGAGGCCTCAGACTTTGAAACAGGTAGGTGATGCTGGCACTTAGAGCACAGATCATTCAGACAACAACTTGCAGGCAGGGAAGAAAGGAGTTGAGACTGGCAGTCTTGTGAAACTGTTGTTCTCCCTGCCGGGAACTGCCTTGTGAAGAGGCACAACTTCTCCCACAGTTATGAGCAGAATTGGAGCCAATGTTCTCCTTTGCTCCTCCTGTTATAAGTATCAGAGGGTTGAGTAAGTCTAAGGGAAATACTTTAGGAGCAGAAAATCACTGTTTCTGGCCACCAGTGAAACAAGAGGGAGGCTATACTTTAGATTAAAATGACCCCCAAATTCATGTGATAAAAGCTTGGTTGCCAACTGATGGGGTCCTGGAATATAGGCTGAATCATGAGGGCTCTAACTCAAGTGGATTAATCCACTGATGAGATCATAATTTGATGGCATTAGTGGGAGGTGATGGAAACAGACTAGATGGCCCTCAGGCTCTTCCTCTCTGACTCCCCTTCCTTCTTCCTCGGTTTCCTGGGCTTCATGAGGTGAGGTATTTCCCTCTGCTCTGCCTTTCTGCTGTTGCTTTTGCTTGGACATGGGCATGGAAACAAGGAGCCATTGACTATAGACTAAAACCTCTGAAAAGGGGCCCAGCAGGATGGTTCAGTGGTCTAAAGCGCCTGCTTAGGAAAGCTCGGGCAGCTGCAGGGACCGAGGTTCAATCCATGGCATCACATCCGGTGCCAGCCCTGCCCTCAGGGCAGGCTGAACCGTGCATAAAAATAAATAAATAGGCCAGGCATGGTGGCGCACACCTATAATCCCAGCACTTGGGAGGCTGAGGCAGGAGGATCGATGCGGGTTCGAGACCAGCCTGGGCTACAAAAGTGAGCTCAAGGCCAGCCTCAACTGCATAGCAAGACCCTGTCTCAAAAAAGACAAAAATAAATAAATAAACAAACAAAAGTTCTGAAACAAGAAAAAATTAAATTAAATTAAAAATTCTAAAATAAATAAATAAATAAACAAATAAATAAATAAAATAAAATAAAACCTCTGAAAATGTGAGCAGAAACAACTCTCCCTGAGGGTTTTTCTCAGGCAAGTGGTGATGGCAACTAAAAGCTAAATAAGAGGTACTGGAGGACTTAGAAGAGGACAGGAAGAAGGGCCCAGATGGTCTGAGGGAATCAGAGATAAAGAAGCCACTGAGAAAACAGAAAGATCAAGAAATAGAAAAACCTGGGTGATTTATCTGTATTTTTCTAATAACCTAAGAATTTGATAAGCCAAATACATAACTAACTCAACTAAAGTAAAATGCCAGATTAATTATGATGTAAACAAAATTGCCAGGCAGCTCAGATGGCTTTACAAATGTAAAGGACCACTGGAAATTCGTAAAGTAACAGGTGGAGATGTCTAGGTGTCTTGGCAGAAGCTCAGCAGCTTCCAACACACTCCACTGGATTAATTTTTGAAGAAGTTTTTATCATTCTCATTTGGTTATAGGGGATGGAAGCAAAAAAAGCAAGATACCTGCCTGAAGGCATGTAGCAGATTAGTGCCAGAAGCGAATGCATAACCCTAATCTCTTAACTGTTAGTATTGCACTATAAATCTAAACAAAGCAGAATGCCCTGCTAGCCACTCTGTGGCTTAAGCTTCTGTCAGCTGTTCTCAGGCTGATGTTTCCTTACCTGGCACAGGTTGCCAAGTCAGAATACTAGGAAGAGTAGCTTGCTCTTGCGGTTTAGAACTGCTATTGCCAAAGAAGGCCTATGGCCACCCTGCCTGCTTTTCTGCCTGAGCAGGTAAGATGTGCTGATGTCTGAATAAGACAACACTGCCAATAACAACAGCCTAGTCGTAACCTTGGGAGATCTGATGCTATCCTGGCTATCTGTTACCTGTAGGCTATCATCACCTGGAGAATTACAGTCTAACATCCACTATTCAAACACACCCACATTAGGAAATTCACACTTAAGATGCTAGTGTAAAGGGGGCTGCGGGAGCTCAGCAGTGGAGCATTTGCCCCACATGAGCAAGGTTCTCAGAACACACAGAGAAAAAGCTCATACTGAAGGAAGAGAAGCTCCTTTCTAATTTTTCAAAAGTCATACTTATGTCCACTTTTTATACTTTTGGAGGCAATTGAACCCAGAGCCTTCACAATGTGCTATATCTTAGCCCCCAACCCCTAGTTCTTTTTGCATTTTGAGAAAGGGTTTCAATAATGTGCCCAGGCTGTGCTTAAACTTGTGATCTTCCTGCCTCAACCTTCTCAGTAGCTGGAGTGGCAGGCTTGTGCCATTGGATCTGGCTCAGTATAGGGCCTTTCAGTGCTCCAGAAAGATTAACAGGGATCTTAGCTGGATGTGGTGGCACACACCTGTAATCCCAGCAGTTGCGAGGCTGAGGCAGGAGGATCAGTGTGAGTTCGAGACCAGTCTGGGCTATAAAAGTGAGCTCAAGGCCAGCCTGAACTGCATAGGGAGACCTTGTCTCAAAAAGGAAAAAACAAAAAAACAAAAAAGAAAACAACGGGATCTCGGTAGCGCCACTAAAGAAGTCCCCATCCTTGCAGGCTTTGCTCTAGTGAACAAATCTAATCTCATTTGCCTGCTGATCTACTTTATCCTATATCACAAAAGTAAATTTTTATTTCCTCCCAAAGTACACCTTTCAACTTAGGTCACAGATCAGACCCACAGCAACCTAAATTATTAATGAATTTAAGATTCTAATAAGGAATGTTACTCTAAATGTGACATGTTTCTTTTACTTCTCTGGCCTAGCTAGCAGGAGGCTGGAATGGAAGGTGTGAGTTAAAAGGGCTGAAGACATTCAGGAAATTTAGTTTTCTTTTCCTACAGCTGTTTTATTCCCTCTCCTGTACCTCACCTCCCAAATAACATAAATCTTTCGATTTTTTATAACACCTCCTCAAATAACACCCCCCTATTATCTGAGATCATGCTGATAGCACATTCTCTCTAACTTCAGAATGTATTTGTGATCCTTCAGGATACAGGAAATGTCCCTGGGAGACTAAAAAAGCAGATTGGGATGACAGCTGGAAAGAGCAGCAGAGATTCACTGGCAGTAGGGCCTGGGAAGAAGAGCAAACAAAGCTACAGAAATCTTTCCAGAATAATCGTGACAGCCAGTCCACCTTAATTCTTACTCTGGGGATTTGGAGGAATTTGATTACAGTAACTCATGGCTTGTGAAAAGAGATCTTCCTCAATTTCTGAGTGATTACTTTAAAAAAAGGAAAGCAAACTAGAAAACAGACTCCAGGACACCATATGAAACTTCCTATACATTGTAGCTTGTATCTCTTCGAAGTGATTGTTATCTGTTCGTTCTGAAACTACACGTATATGAAATCCAAAGGAAGATATGTCCTTTAACTTCCCGACTATAGTACAAATTAGAAAAAGGGGACACTTATTTGTGGGGTGTTTGTGTGTGTGAAGAAATATAAATTGGGTATAGTTGTGCATGCTTATAAATCTAGCTCCTAAGGAAGCTAAGGCAGGAAGATTATAAATTCAAGGGCACCTTGGAGAATTTGGTGAGACCTTGGCTTAAGACAAAAAGGGCCTGGGAATATAGCTCAGTGATAAAGCACTTGTCCAGCACGTGCAAGGCACTGGCTTCCATCTCTTATTGCTCAAAGGAAAATAAATGTTTTATTTATTTTTTTGTGGTGCTGGGGATCAAACTCAGATCCTTGTCCAGGAAAGCACAGGCTGTACAAGTAAGCTTCTCCCCAGACACTTAACTTAAAAAAAAAAAAAAAAAAAAAAAAAAAAAAAAAGAAATCCAAATATGAACACATTACTCATTTTCTTCAGTAGCACAGATAAGCTAGCTGAATTAGTGGAAAGAGTAGCAATGTTCCAAGCTGATAAAAATAATATTGTAAAGATTATTATATTATCCAATTCACTTTTATTTCTTGTTCTTGCAGAAAAGATTACTACACAAAAATATGGAACACTTTATAAATTTGCATGTCGTCCTTGCACAGGGGCCATGCTAATCTTCTGTGTAACATTCCAGTTTTAGCATATGGGCTGCTGAAGTGAATACTGTTTCGTTTTTGCGATAAGAGTCTCATTGTATAGTGCAAGCTGGCCTTGAACTCACTATGTAGCCCATGGTGGCCTCAAACTTGCAGGGATCCTCATGCCTCAGCCTCCTCAGTGCTGAGACAATGAGCACCTACTACCATGTCCAGCTATCCAATTAACTTTAACTTTTAAAGTTATGTTTCACTAAAAATTCCTAGAGTGCGTTTCTCAGAATTTTTAATATTTTTCAAAAGCTGATCTGGAAAAATAAACTGATGAGCATATTTTAGATTCTCGGACCCCATTGCCAAATAACTAAGAGTTAATAAAGAGATAGCCTTATAAGGCATTAAAACATGATTTTGCAAAATAGGCAGATCTTTGTTCAGCAAAAACAGAATAGAAAGGTCAAAAAGGGCCTCTGGAAAATATAAGCATTTATTATATAATAAATCTGCTATAACATGGAAATGATTATTTAATAAATGGTTGGAGAATAACAGGCAATGAGAAAAAAGACAAGCTAAAGCCTTACTTTGGAGCATATACCAAGATAAATCCAGAGGGAGTGGATGGCTAAATAATAAAAATCAAACCATAGGGAGAAAAAAAAAATCTAGAAGCAACAGAATCTGTCAAAGCTCTCTAGGAAGGATGGCAGTCCAACTTAGAAGTAATTAATAAAACCAGAGACAAAATAAAAGACTGAAGACTTGGCTGCATGAAAACAGTCAAGCCTCTAAATGTGTGCCTTCAAATTAAAAGGCAAACAAAGCTAGAGAAAAACAAAGGTTAGCACTGTTATTGCCTTAGGGACTCCTGAAAACCAGTGGGGTCACCCAAACCCAGCTAAGAACCATTGCAACTGCTTACTCTGAGTCAGACACTGCTGAGCCTGCACTTCAACTACCTCATTTTCTCACTTAATCCCTACCTTCTGACCCTACAGTTTCATGAGTAGAGTGTTTGATGTGGATGGTGATGGGTAGTACTGGCAGTTGAACCCAGGGCCTTACATATTATTATGCCTTTAAAGGAAAAAGACAGGCATGGTGGTGCATACCTGTAATCACAGCACTCGGGGTGGGTGGGGGAGGCTAGGGCAGAAGGGTTGCAAATTTGAGCTCAGGCTGGGCAATTTGGAGACTTAATGAGACCCTGTTATAAAAATAAAAGTAAAACTAAAAAGGGCTGGGGATGTAGGTGAGTGTGAAAGCCGTGGTTTCCATCCTCAGTACTGCCAAACATGGGGGAGGCAGAGCCAAAGATAAAAACAACAAAAGGTTATTTTGGCTGCATTCTCAACTTCAGAGCAGGGATCACCAATCTGAGCTAAAATGAGAGTTTCAGACGGCCTGAGTTCCAGCAGCTAAATGAAGAAGTCTGTGTCTGTATATGTATCTGTATCAGGCCCTCCTCTTCCTCCCCGTATGCAGCCCAGCTCTATGCCAGAAACACTGTTTTAGCCTGACTAAAAATTAATTTTCAAAATTGAAAGTGAAATCAACAGAAGAACCTTCACCTACAAGGAAATTCCAGCCAAGGGGCCACTTGCTTGCAGGCAAACCCAGATCTGCTGGAAGTTGATGTAAGTAAGAAGCAAGTTCCAAAGGCTCACCATGAGAAGGCTCTAGACTGTATCCCAGGTACCAAGAAAGGGAAGCATTGACCACACACAGAGTGCAGGAGAAGGAGGGTGGCAGTGGCCATGCCTACCACCAGGCAGGGTGCTGCACCCTGGGTGCCATGGGGCTGGGGCAAGAGGGCCTTGGGGCCTTCTCTGGGTGCCTGACTGGTGACCAGTGTGAAACCCTTCACCAGGAAGGCACCTGCCTGTGCAGCCACAGTGCTACAGAAAAGGGGTTCCCAGGGACTCCTCTGATGCAAATGAGAGTCCTCAAAGACACCCAAAATAGCCAGAGCTGAAAGATATACTTTTGTGGGAGACATAAAAAGATCTGTTTACCGCCTTTCTCAGTGGGTGGCTCTGTCTTCTGAGATGCTTTCTTCTGGCTGATTTCCCACAAAAAAAAAAAAAAAAAAAAAAGGTATAGATAAACTAAACGAAGGAAGCCTCTTCCTGTGGTGGTCTGTAAGGAAGGAGGCTTGGGACAGCTTAAGGAAGACTGACTATGAAGCAGGAAGGGTAAGAATCTGGGGAAATCCCAACCTTGGTCCATTTCCCTTTCTCTCTGAAGCTCCCCCTGAAGCTGCCTCTTGCCTCCAGCTCTCCCCTATCCTGGGGGCTTCGAGTCTTGCACATGCTAGGCAAGCTCTCTGTCCCCAAACCATAGCCCCAGCCTCTACTTAAAAGAGAAAGTCTCACTGAACCATCCAGCCTGGGCTTAATCCTCCTGTCTCAGCTTCCCAAGTAGCTGGAACAACAGACCGGCAGCACCATGTCTGGTGTGGAATGAATGCTCTTGGAGAAAAATGCAAAAGGATCCTATAAACACAGTGCTAGGGTCCTGCTGGAGACTTAGAAAAGGGTCCATGTAAATCACGGGACTGGAATTTAAGCTACTTTAGCTTGCTGGTAAAGTCAACACTCTCCAGAGAGCAAAAAGATTCTTGTGACTCCAGAGTGGTCCAGCTGGCTTTAAACAGGTCAATGAATGCTGATTTACTGAAGGAGGGGGTCATGCAAACCTCTTCTACTCAGAGGAAATGAAAAATGTTCATGTTGGAAACTCAATAAACGTGTGAAAAGACATCCCCTTTCCAGATTATTAAACATAAGTCATGGCTCTGCTCCACCTCTACTAATGGTAAACATGAACAAGTCTAATTATTAAGACAAAAAAATGAAACATGCTTCTGTAGCAAGGTGAGCTTTGTGTGCTGTGACCCTCTGAATCTCCACACAACTACCATAGTAGGGGCTAACACCCCCACCCATTATTGCCTGCTTTCTTCTAGTAAAAGAACCCTCTGAGTGTTTGCTGATACATGGCCACCATGTGAGGAACACATCTCCGGTCTCCTGCAGCAGCTATGTGTGGCCTTGAAATCCCATCCTGAACTGGGGGATGTGAGCACAAACAATCAGTGTAAATTTACAACAATGTTTTTAGGAATAAAAGTGCTTCTCAAGAGAATAAGTGCTTGAAGAAATGTTCAACATTGCTGGCCATTAGACAAATGCAAATTAAAACAACACTGGGATTCTATCTTACTCCAGAAAAAAGAAATGGCTATGTTCAAGTAATCCCATAACAAAGCCAGTGGTAAAGCTAGTGGGAAATAGGAATTCTTCTACATCGTTGATGAGAATGTAAACTAGTACAACCACTATATAACTCCGTATAGTGATTCTGAAAATGCTCTAACTGAAAGTCTATTCAAACCAGCTATTCTTCTTCTAGGCATCTTCCCAAAAGAGTTAAAGACACTATATTACAGAGATCCATGCATACTCATGCTCACAACAGCACAGCTCATGATAGCTACATGTTGGAAGCAGCCTATATGTGAACAGCAGATGAATGGATAAAAAAAAACATGGCATTTATACAAGATGGGGTACTACTCCACTGTAAAGAAGAATAAAATTGAGTCACTCGTAGGAAAAAGGATACACCTTGAGAACTTAAAGTGAAGTGAAACGAATCAGATATGAGAACACCTATAACCCAATCTTTAATCAACATTGAGCTCAATCTTTTAAAACTTTGCCACATGGTTCGAAAGGATAGGCCACCATCAATAACTGTTGGTTTTATGTGAATGCATCAATTATTCTTGAAGCCTGAGCATTTTTCATGTGTTTATGGAGCCACTGACTTCTTCCTTTCCTTCCTCTCTGCTCTCTCACTCCCTGCCCTCCCTTTCCCTTTTCCCTCTAAATGGAATGTTTAAGTCCTTTGCCTTAAATCAGTGGCATTAAATGTGTGGCTCCTGGCCCAACTTAAACGCTGTGTAATTTCTCTTCTATGAGAAACCCAAATTATAAATATAGAGCAAAAGAAAAGGTAGATAATAGGAATTAGGGAGACAGATCCTTCTCAAATGGGAAGGGGCTCAAGGAGAAGGGAGGGAAAATGCTGGAAGGGAATTATGATACCGTGGGTACCTATGCCAACTTTCACCAGCAATGTAAATGTTATGTACTCCAGACCTGCAACATAAAAACGTTAGAAACAACCACTTCTGCTTCATTCTCCTGCTAAGGTGAGTGCAAGTCTATCAGGTGTGTGAGGACCTCACTTGGAAGAGAAAGGATGAGCCACCAGACAGACAGAACCCACACTGGGCTGTCCCCAGGCCCTCGATACTCATGTCTGAGCACTGTTCTGAGAGGCAGAAACGTCTCCAGATGGGGATGGAAGCCAGGGCCTTCATATGGAGTTACTTCCTCAGCCTTTTTTTTTTTTTTTTTTAATTTTGAGACAGGGCCTTACTCAATTGCTAAATTCTTTGGGCTGGGCTAGAACTTGCAATCTTTCTGCCTTAGCCCCCAAGAGTGCTGGGATTATAGGTATGTCCTACCATGCCCAGCGAAGCACAGAAACTTTATTAAGGTGAAGATACATGTATGTGTATATTCATTTATTCAAATTTTGTAATTACCTAACTTTGTCAGCCTATGCCGCACACTGTTGACCAAAATGGACTCCCTGCCCATTTCCTGCTGTTGTGCCATTGCATATGAGTTTGGTAAGCAAAGAAGTCAACAGGGGGCCCGGCAGGATGGCTCAGTGGTCTAAAGTGCCTGCTTGGGAAAGCTTGGGCGCCTTCAGGGACCGCGGTTTGATCCCCGGCACCACATGCTGCGCTAGCCCTGCCTGCCCTCGGGGCGGGCTGAGCCAGCCATAAAAATGAGTGAATAAACAAACAAAGGTTCTGAAACAAGAAAAAAATAAATAAAATAAAATAATTCTTAAAAAAAAAAGAAGTCAACAGGTAATTTATAAATTGTCATGTGTGAAATACATGGAAGCTGAGAGTAACAGAGTTTCTAGCTGAGAGAAAGGACAGGAAAAGGAACCTCCACTTTCCAGTGTGAGTGGCAGGAGTGAAGGCTATGAAAGGAGGAGAGGCAGGAGGCTCACTCAGTCAGGGAAGGCACATGTCACAGGGCCTGGTAGAACTTGTTGGTGTGATTGAAGCCCTAGGTTCAAAGCCTGGTCCCCAGCTCATGGGGTGCTGGGTGGTGATGAAGCTTGATGAGCCACAGCGGAGGGGAAGGGCGATCATGGGGTGGGGTCTAGAGGTGAATTCTGGGGTACAGCCCTCTCTTCTCTCTCTTGCCTACCTGGCTGTGATGAGGCAAACAGGCTTCTTCTGCCATCTCTCTGCCTTCACACAGGCCCAAAAGCAAGAGGCCATTGACCATGGGCTGAACTCTTTAATACTGTGAGCTGAAATAAATGTTTCTTCCTTATAGTTACTTATCTATAAGGGGATTTTGTCAGGTGACAAAAAGCTGACTTATTAAGGATCACTGTCTTTGAAAAGTAAGTTATTGTCGACAAGGAAAAGTTCAAAGAAAGAGTAAAACTAACCTAGCAACTTGCTCTTGATAAAACAGCTTCTGTTAAAATGGTGAGCAACAAGCCGGGCGTGGTGGCTCATGCCTGTACTCCCAGCACTCAGGAGGCTGAGGCAGGAGGATCGGTGCGAGTTTGAGACCAGCCTGGGCTACAAAAGTGAGCTCAAGGCCAGCCTCAACTGCATAGTGAGACCCTGTCTCAAAAAGACAAAAAAAAAAAAAAAAAAAAAAAAAAAAAAAAAAAAAAAAAAAAAAAAAAAAAAAAAAAGTGGTGAGCAACAGACACGACTTTTATCTGTTCAAAGCTCTGTCTACATCTGGAATCAATGTATTTCTATTTTTCAGCTATAACTTGTCTTTCCCTACTAGAGGTAAGCTCCATGAACACAAAATACCTTATCCATCTTGTTCTGACTGCTCAAATAATATTGGGTGATGGAATAAACAAACAGAACTTTGCCAATGCCTTTCTTACATAAATATAAACATGTACTTGGGTGGATGGATGGAAAAATAGATACTTCACACAGGTAGAATTTAAATATACATATTTTCTTCTGTAAAAGGTCACTTCCTATATGCTACTCTTTGTCTGCACCATAATGCTCTGTTCCCCAGAGCAGAAAGAGGAACCAGCTGTGCAGCTTCCGGTCCCCAGTGGCATCTGCCTCCCTGCACAGCCCATGTTCTCACCTCTCCTCTCTGCTGTATAACCACACTCACCACCCCATGTGTCTATGCCTGGTGTGCCCAAATTGTTTTCCTAGAAGGGATAGTCAATGGACTGGGCACAGTAGAGGCTGAAGCAGGAGGATCATAAGTTTGAGTTCTACCTGGACAATTTAGGGAGATCCTATCTCCAAAATTAAAAAAGAAAAGGGCTAGGGGCATAAGCACAGTGTGAAGACCTTGAATCTGATCCCTGGTACCATAAACTGCAAACAGACTAATGGAGTCAGGGTTCCCACTACACATGAAGCTGGGGAGCAGCCCTGTGCAGGTGCACCTTTCACAAACACACCAGATCTTTAGCGTGGTATCCTGGAAGCAGGACTGCAGTACTCAAACAAATGCATTTGTATTTGATGCATACAGCCTAGTGCCCTCCAAAAGGCACTAGTTTTCATTTTTGACAGCAATGCATGAGAACACCTATAACTTAATCTTTAATCAATATTGAGCTCAATCTTTTAAAACTTTGCCACATGGATGGAAAGGATAGGCCACCATCAATAACTGCTGGTTTTATGTGAATGCATCAATTATTCTTGAAGCCTGAGCATTTTCCATGTGTTTATGGAGCCACTGACTTCTTCCTTTCCTCCCTCTCTGCTCTCTTACTCTCCGTCCTCCTCTTCCCTTTTCCTTCTAAATGGAGTATTTCAGTCTTTTTCCTTAAATCAGTGGCATTAAATGTGTGGCTCCTGGCCCAGCAACTCAGCAGTACCTTGGGGCACACTGGAAACCACAATCTTGTGCCTGCCTCAAGTGGGGTATAAGGGGTAACAGGTGAGTGCTCCCCACCTAGCCACATGGCAGACCTCACTCTGCATGGTTGTTGTGTCTCCACCATCCAAATGGAAGAACAAGAACTTCTGCACCAGGGGCAAGTTCAGTGAGGTACCTTCTCCTCTACTTCCCTCATCCACCATACCCTGCGTGATTATAACAGAATTCTCAAGTCTTCAGGGCCACAGAGCTCAGCCACTAAAGCTGCTAATAGCTAAAAGAGATTTTTTCTGGTTCTTTTTTTTAAGAATTTTTTATTTTATTTATTTATTTTTTTCTTGTTTCAGAACCTTTGTTTGTTTATTCACTCATTTTTATGGCCGGCTCAGCCTGCCCTGATGGCAAGGCTGGCACAGCATGTGGTGCCAGGGATCGAACCCACGGTCCCTGAAGCCACCCAAGCTTTCCCAAGCAGACACTTTAGACCACTAAGCCATCCCTCCGGGCCCTATTTCTGGTTCTTGTCCACTTCAGATCATTTCCTCCACCTCCTATCCACAGCCCATTTTTCCTCTGGAGCTTCAGGGCATGTAGTTAGCTATCCTGGTTCCAGCCGCTGCTCTAGGTACAGGAATAGGAAATGACTCAGGCCTGACCACTGGGAGTGCCCACTCTGGTCCCCACCCACTTCCCCAAAAGCAACACTAGATCTAGCAAAGAACATGAGACCCAAGCCCATCTAATTATGTCTCCTGACAACCTCTTCTGTGACCTAGATCAAATCTGGGGCCCAGTGGCAGGCTCCCCAAGAATAGCCAGCATCCTCAAAGTGCCATGAGCTGCACACCAGACTTCTGTAAAGGGAAGATCCTGTAGTAAAATAATGTCCTTGAGTGACCTGGCAGGCAGGGACTGCAGGGGACAGGGCTGAATCTACTTTAGTGACAACACGCTACATGTACAAATATAACTCTGGGCCAGGTGTGGTGGTACATACCTATAATCCCAGCACTTACGAGGCCAAGGCAGGAGGATTGCCATGAGTTCAAGGCTAGCCTGGACTATACAGTGACACCATCCAGGAAGAAAGAAAGAAAGAAAGAAAGAAAGAAAGAAAGAAAGAAAGAAAGAAAGAAACAAAGAAAGAAAGAAAGAAACAAAGAAAGAAAGAAACAAAGAAAGAAAAAAGAAATCTCTGCATTACATTAGCCAACAAAGTGCACATGTACATTAATCACTGGTCTCTTGCCTCTTGGCTCAATAACCTCTTGATTTAAGATGCTGACCAGGCATGGTGCCACACACTTGTAATCCCAGAACTCAAGAGGCTGAGACAGGAAAATTATCATGAGTTGGAGGCCAGTATAGGCCACATGGTGAGTCCAAGACCAGCCTGGATTACATAGGGAGACCCCGTCTCCAAAGGGGGGAAAAAAAGGAGAGGTGGAAGAGAATGAGAAAGAGGGAGGGAAAGGATGAAAGAAGAGAGTGGGGGGGCAGGCAGAAGTAAAAACAGCAGCAGGGGTGGCACCAGAAGTGGCTGTGTTGAGCCCTGCATAGAGACATCTTCCTCATCTCAGTGCCAGGGATAGGATGCAAGATGGTGTGGCCACATTCCTCAGCTCTGGCCCAAAGCTGCCTTAGAGAGGCCCAGAATTCACACATTACCATCAAGGACCAAACTGAAAGAATGTCCTTAATTCTTAAAGATCTTAAAGTGACTCCTTGTGCTGGGGTCTGTCTTTGGTCCTTGCAAGAAGCTAATATTTCTCCCCAGCTAAGATATTCAGCTAAGGTTTTCTTTGTCTTCCCCATTCTCACTCTAGTTAAGGCAGCTACTTGGAAACATCCACCAGCAGCTCTGGGGATGAGCAAGGCTGGGAAGCCAGCTCTTCTCTGAGGCTGGCCCCAGCACAGTGTAGCGCAGGCCAGCACGCATTCAGCAGCCTGCGAGGAGCTCAGAGGCGACCTTGCACAGCTCCAGGCTTGAATGATGCAAGTGGAAGATGCTCAGCTATGACCAAAAAAGGAAGCGCCATGCTTTGGCTTCCAGACGTTCGTGAAGGATGAGAGGAGGAAGTGTGGGGGTGGGGCAACTAGCATAGCAACTGCAAAAGAACAGTGTCACTGAGATCCTGGCTCCCTGGGATGGCTGGGAGGCAGTGGTGCTGCTCTTGGGAGGTTCTGCACTAACAAGCATTGTAGCTCAGCTTTGAGGCTGCACAGACCTCGAGGAGCCTGGAATCTGAGTGTTAGCTGTAGTATCTTCCAGCCATAAGACTTCCCTGACCTGCAACTGTGCCCTGCAAAACTCACAGCTTTGTGAGTAGAGTTTATGTAGGCAAGACAGGGCTGGTAGTCCAGGGCATGCACAGGTCACACTCACACAACACCCAGCCAACAACACCACTCCACACAGCCTCATGTACATGGACTCACATCACACATGTTCACACACTTCTTCCACAGAGTCTCATGCTGAGTCAAACATACATGCTATAGCTTACCCCAATGATCTCACGCAGTACTCTATACAGTTACACACACAACACCAGAACTCCACCTGCACACACACATTATGTACATGTCATACATGTTACAAGTCACACAAACCACACTTCCTCCCCAGAATCACACATATACACTATGTACCCCCTACACACACATACACCACCACCCCACATTTTCTTTTTTCTTTTTTTTTTTTTAAAGAATTTTTTATTTTATTATTTTTTTCTTCTTTCAGAACCCTTGTTAGTTTATTCACTCATTTTCATGGCCGGCTCAGCCCACCCCAAGGGCAGGGCTGGCGCAGCATGTGGTGCTGGGGATCGAACCACAGTCCCTGAAGCCACCCAAGCTTTCTCAAGCAGGCGCTTTAGACCACTGAGCCATCCCGCCGGGCCCCCCCACATTCTCATATACACATATATACTACATACACGTCATATACAATATGTACACAATCACACATTTCTTCCCCACAGTCTCACATACACATTATACCCCAAATCACACAACCACCACCCAACCCACACACTTGCGTGTGCACATACCACATACACCACATTTTCCTCACAGTCTTCCAGTCTTACACACCATTATCACATATGCCACCCAATTATACATCTTCTCCCACAGAAGTTTCTAATGCACAACCCCACACACATGCCCACACAAAGTCACACATGCAAGCTACCTCTCACACCCAGAGAGAGGGTGTGTGTAGCTGGCTATCCATCATCCCCCATACATACAACCTCTGCGCTCTCCCAATCACTGAGGTCCCCACCACCATACATTTTCCTTACAACTTCACTGGCCATTGGCACACGGGTATAAACTCAAATGTGTAGACAGTTAGTGAGGGCATAAAAACAACTTGTGCTTAAAAAGAAAACAATGATGTATTGGCCAGGTAAAAAACACAAGGAGAAATGTAAAAGTGCTAGAAGAGCCAGTCAAGTGAGTCTTGGATTTGTTAGGGTTTTGCTCTCCAAACAATATTGCTCATTTTTTGGTCACTAGAGAACTGGAATAACTTGTTTTTTTATTTTTTGTTTTTTTGAGACAGATCTCACTATACTGCCCAGGCTGCCTCTGAACTCCTGGATGCAGGATCTGGCCTCAGCCTCTGAGAAGTTTGAGCTACAGTCATATAGTTAAGTGAATCATTCTTCTTGATGAGGAACTAGCATTCTTCTGGTTGGGGAAGAGGCAGTCTCCCCACTTCCCCTCTGAATAAAATCTTCCTAAATGGTAAGGCGGTGCACCTGTAATCCCAGCACCACAGGAGGCTGAGGTGGGAGCATCAAAAGTTCAAAATCAGCCTGAGCAACTTATTGAGATCCTAAATTTTATTTTTCAATAACTTTTTTAAAGGGCTAGTTGCCAGGTGTGGTGGCACATGCCTGTAATTCCAGCACTTGGGAGGCTGAGGCAGGAGGATAACTGTGAGTTTGAGACCAGCCTGGGCTACAAAAGTGAGCTCAAGGCCAGCCTGAACTGCATAGCAAGACCATATCCCAAAAAGACAAAAATAAAATAAAATAAAAGGGCTAGTAGCTCAGTGGTGTTGTGTCCCTGGGTTATATCCATACTAACACGTACACACACTCCACATACATACACACAACCTCTTATGCAGTACGAATTTGCCAGCCAGAAGCTAAAAGGCCAACAGAGGGCAACAGAAATTTCTGCCATGTATTCAGTGAACAAATACTTTAAAGAAAGTCTTCAGAATTTGTATTCTGTCAATACAAAAAGTCATAATGTGTCCCCTCTGCCTCCCACACAGGGTGCTTCCGTTCAAAGCAGAGCAGTGACTATCTGAGAGTAAGCAACAAATGATTCAGAGAAGGAAGGTTTCCAATTTCTCTGAAGCCACAGAAAATACTCTGAACCAAGGGGAAAGGAAGGTGGTGTGAGTACTGATGTCTTCTATGCCCTGTCTTTTCCTCCACCAAAGTCAGATGAGAAATGGCTGCCTACAGCAAGTACTATCCCCCCTACCCTACCATAGCACCAGGGTTCAAACTCAGGACCTTGTGCTTGTTGCCAGGTAGGCACTTATGCCCCACATATCCCCCAGCCCCACAAATACTATTCTTAATAGAAAAATGAAGTGTTTTTTTTTTTTTTTTTTTTTTGTCTTTTTGAGACAGGGTCTCACTATGCAGTTGAGGCTGGTCCTGAGCTCACTTTTGTAGCCCAGGCTGGTCTCGAACTCGCACCTATCCTCCTGCCTCAGCCTCCCGAGTGCTGGGATTACAGGCGTGAGCCACCACGCCCGGCTGAAGTGTGTATTTTTCTTACTCATTTTTTAAAAATTTGGGAGCTGGGGGAGGTAGCTCAGCGGCATAAGCTGCCTGACAAGCACAAGGTCCTGAATTCAGTCCCCATACCAGAAAAGAAAAGAGAAACATGTATTCCCTGCTGCAGAAGTGGTCTCCTGAGATCTTTAGATATGTTGGAGGTTATCTTGAGCAGGTGGAGAGGAGGCAACAGGCACTACTGTGGGGCATGCTGAACTAAATCTGCCTTCCCTGCCTCCCTCAGCAGTGTAGCAGCAGAGAACCTGAAGGGGGTTCTATTAAGTAAATTTGATCTTTACTATGCATCCTCCCCACCCCCCCCCACCAACCCTCTGAACCACATGATTTGGAGGAGCAAAGAAAAACCACACATCCCAGAGCAGCAGGGTCTTAGCCAGAGAAAGGAAATAGAATTATAAAAGCTCATCTTCTACCATCCCTCTAGTCTATATTCTTTTCTCTTGCAAGTAACACAAGTTAGTACCCTGAAGCTTTTTCATTTTCCCCAGGAAACTGAAGAAACTGCCTTGCTTCTGCCCAGCCTAGGCCTAACCAAGTAGGTGATGGCTGGTGCCCCCTGGTGGTATCCTGGCGAACAGACCCTTCCACTTGGCCCTAAACATCAAGGAGGCGGAAAACAGGCAGAGGCCCACATCTGGAGCAGGAGTTAGAAGACTGTGGCAGGAACTCCCTCTGTCTCTCTTCGTACTCATTACTGCCACAGAGATTCCAAATGTGGGCATCCCTCTTCACTCTAACTTCATCTCTGAAGAAATCTGTCAGCTTCAGTTGGGATACTGGCCCCAAATGGGCCAGGGTTATTCCAGACCTGGCTAGTGTCCCTCGGCATCTATTAGGAAGCACAGTATTAGAACTTGGATCTTGAATGTTCCCAAATCCCTGTGTTAAAGGCTTGGCACCTAGGGTGGTGCTGCTGGGCAGTGGTGAGACCCACTCAGTGCAAGACCCCTAAGGGCTGGAGGCCCCAGCCTTGTCCTCTCTGCTCAGCCTGCTTTGCTCTCCCCCATGGTATCTGCTTCACCACAGCCCCAGGACAACAGGCCTTGAACCTCCAAGCCATGAGCTCAGACAAGACTTTCCTAATTATAAGTTGAATACATCTGCTAATTTTTTAGTGACAAAACACAGACTGATATCATGGGCTTCACACACACATCTGCCCAGAAGTACCACAGCCCAAATATAACTGTTTTACAGTTATGCCCTGGGCTCAAACGCAGACCCCAGGCATATTGTGATGTGCTCTGGAATAAAAGTTGATCAACAAAGAGCTCAAGGGCCTTCCAAGGTCAGCAGATACACAGAACCAAAAAGGCAGACGAAATGTCAGCTTCCCACTTTCCGATCTCACCAGCCTCCCAAGCTTTATGCTCTCAATCTGCAATTTCAGTGTAGCCATAGAAACACAACATTTTACAGTTTTTAGGAAAAGCGAGACTCTCAGACAAAAATAACTCAGGAGAAAAATCCTTGAGGGGTTGTTGTCATCAAAATTTATAAGGGAACAGATTTAATACAAGGCACCCAATTATAGGATTATTTATAATATTCACCCAAAGAGTCAAACGCAGGAGAGTAAGCATTAGAGACCCAAAGAATCCAGCTGAGAGCCTGGATCCCATGGCAGTATCCTGCATGAGGCCAGCCCAAGACCTAGAACCCATGGTAATGGCCTCTCCAAGTCTAATTGGAGGCCTAGAGCCCATGACAATGTCTCATGTGAGTCTATATCAAGTATTTGCACGGTGAAGTCCCAAAGGTCAGTGGTAGAAGCTAGAAAGTCTGCACCAGTGGAATGAAAGATCTGTACCATCAGACTGAGTGATCTGTACTGGAACCAGGAAGTGATGCTCAAAGTAAGGACCAGAGGTCCCTTGAAGAGAACCATAGCCATCCTACCACAGTCATCCTCAGGTAGAATAAAGACCCAAGGGCCTCCACAACAAGAGCAGCTGAGTTCGTATTACAAAAGCCAGCATGACAAACTTCTCCAGCAACAGCATACCATCTTTCCTACCAGTTCTGCCTTTTTTTTTTTTTTTTTTGTACTGGGGATTGAATTCAGGACCTTGTGCTTGGCAGGCAGGTGCTTATGCTGCTGAGATTTCTCCCCCACCCTCTGCCCCCGCCCCGTGCTTCTTTTATGCTGCTGGCAACAATCCTCCGGTGGGCCTTCCACACCCAGCACCACGCTAACTCAGTTTAGCTGTGTGTTCCAAGTTGCCCATTAGTTAATCCATACTGCAATATAGTATGTGGTATTTACCTAAGAAATGGGCTGGACCATGCATCAAACATCTGCTTCCCTGGAACTATGCTACTAGTAGGGAAAGAACCATAAAAACTCCTTTTCAAGTGGGTTAGCAGAAGCCTCTGCTAGCTAATGAGTGCCTGGGAAGCAGGTTCACTTTGGAAACAATGCCTAGTAGCTTCGTCTTGTGTTTATGTCCATTTTTTCAGACCCAGATCCCAGCTCTCCATTTATGAGCTCTGTGGCCTCTGAACTTCTCTAGGCCTGTATCTGAGCTGTGAAAAGGAAAGAGTAATATCTACTATGTGAGGTCCAGGCAAAGATAAAATAAGGTCCTGGATAGGTTTTGGCATCACTTGACACGCTCAACTTTCTCTCTCTGTCTGTCTCTATCTCTGTCTCTCTTTCTCTCTCTCTCATCCTTCCCTTTCCTTCCCTTCCCTCCCTTCCTTCCCTCCTTCCTTCCTTGCTTCCTTTCTCCCTCCCTCCCTCCCTCCCTCCCTCCCTCCCTTCCTTCCTTCTTTCCTTCCTTCCTTTTCTCTCTTTTTTGAGACAGGATCTTGCTGTATAGTTCAGGATGGCCTAAACTCACTATGTCACCTGAGTGGCCTTACATCCATAGTGATCTTCCTGCCTTAGCCTCTCAAGTGCTGGGATTACAGGCATGTACCATATAGCTGAGCACCACCATGCCTGGCTCAACTTTTCTATACTGTGCAGGTATGTATTTTCATGTAGAAAACTATATGAAAACGTTTATCATCAAGGGATGTAGAGTGTAAAGAAGTTTTCATAGTTATTATTAAACAGCAAAGCAACTTTGCAAGATTCCTGGAAGTATTCATCCTGACCAGTGACACACCATGTTGTCAGGATTTTCTATGGACATGCAGTATGAAATGGATACTGGGTTTTCTCAGAAACATAGCTATTCCACTTTCAGAACACAGGCATTGCTCTGCAAAGTACCTTGTAAGATTTCTGTTCCCACCAAAACTTTGTTTGAAATTTAATCCCCACTGTGAATTATTAAAAATAAGTGGGTCACTAGGTTATGAGGGAAGAGCCACCCATGAGTTCTGGAATTAGTGGGTTAGCGAGTCATCTCCATGGCAAATTTGTTATCAAAGCTGGTTTGGCTCTGTCTCTTGGAAACCCCTCACCATGTGATGCCTTGTGCCACCCTGGAACTCTGCAGTTGCCCATTTATGATCTCATCAGATGCAGCTGTCTGATCTCAAATTTCCCACTTTGTAAAACTGTAAGCTTAATCAATGTCTTTTTCCTTATAAATTACCCAGTATCAGGTATTCTGTTAGAGAACAGAAAATAGAACAAGATAACTTCCAATTTTAAGCAAACAAACAGTATGCTACATTACAGATCAATGGAGGTTAAGATAAAGTACAGTGCGGAGCAGGAAAGTGCAGCCTGCTGCTGTGCTGCCTGGGTTGCATGCACAGGAAGTGGAAGGAGAATCCTTGGAAGCCACCATCCTTCACCAAGTCCCCCTTGAGAGCACTTCTCATATAGCAGGCTGAGGAAGACCTGCTAGGCCTGGAAATGAAGGAGCAACTTTCATCCACCTCTCCAGCACATCCCATTTCTGTCCCACCCACCAAATCCTCGCTGTTCCTCAGATGCAACAGCCACCCACACAGCCAGCCCTTCGAGCCACCTCTCTTTCTCCTGTATAGTCTCCTGATTCTCCTTGCCTGGCAGCTCATACTGTGAGAAGACTGGCTTCCCTGCCTGGCCCCTGCTTACCTCACTGCTCAGAACTTCGATTCTCAGCCCCTGTCTTCCCCACATGAGCTCCTGCTCACATCTCGCATCTTCATACTCCAGATACTCAGGGCCCAGAGGCCTAGTACACAGCGGGTTCCCCACAAACAGGTTGGGATGAATCTGGCTGGAGGTGGGGTCAAGAGCACAGCTAAGGAGCTTATATTGAGTCATATAATAATTCTATTATATGTTCAGCTTTCTGGGACTCACTAAACTCTTGCCTACTACCTCACAGCACTGTATATTTCCACCAACAGTGTGTGAGAGTTTGAGTTCCTCTGCTTCTTCACCCATTCTTGTGATTTTCTGTTAGTACGTAGCTATCTTAATGGGTGTGAAGAGATAACCTCAGCTTTTCAATTGGCGTTCCTCTGGTGAATGATGTAGGATAATCTCCTGTGCTTATCCACCATTTCTGTCTTCTTTGGATGTCTATTCAAGTCCTTTGTCTAGTTTTTTTTTTTTTTTTTTTGAACTAGACCCATAAAAATGGTTAAAGTGGATAATGTTCATGCCACATCTATCCCTTACCACAACAGGAAAAGAAAGAGTGCCCACACCTGTCAGAAAAGAGGGTCAGCTCTGTGGCCTGTGGGACAGTGCAGCCCAGGTCTGGGCTGTGGGTTAACAATTCAAGCTGTATAGAGTTCACACTTGCTGCTGACCAGTCTGATTTCAGATAACCCACTTCCCATGCTCAGAACACCAGCTGCTGTGCCCCAAGTTACTTCTTTCATTTAGCTTCTTGGTTTCCAAGAAACATGTGCCATGTGGCGGGAGAGGCTGCAGAGTGAGGACAGAGTGTGGCACAGTTGACCACTAAAACTAAGGGACGGGAGGGAGGCTCTGTTGAGCTAACCGCACTGAATACCCTCAGGTAGCCATCCATGAAGAGGGTCTGCTTTACTTTTTAATACCATGCAGAAAGGGATTCTTCTTACCTTATTGACCTTTCCTTTTTTTTTTTTTTTTTTTTTTTTTTAAAAAAAAAAAAAAAAAAAGGATATTGGGAGTTAGACTCAGAGCCTTCATGCTGAGCTACCCTCCCAGCCCTTTTATTTTGAGTTTCTCAACTTGCGATTCTTCAGCCTCAGCCCTCTTGGGCTGCAGGCTCGAATCACCACACCCAGTTTACTCTGGGAACTCTCTTCACTATCTCTATCACCCTCACAGTTTAGAAGTCATGATGTCTACATTTAACATGAACACACACAACATCATCCCCTTGTCAGGCAAATCAGATTATTTCCTCCTGGGCTTCACCAGAGATGGAGCCATCCAGCACCCCCTCAGAGGTATGCACTTCTGGGTCTTTCTAACCATCACCCCAACTTCAATACTACTCATTCTTTTAACTTTTCTTCATACAGCTCACTTTGCTAGAGCTTTTCTGCTAACTTCTCTCTTTAATTGTACGCAATATTCACACACCCATTAGAAAACCTTCTGAGGTAAATGAGTCCTGACATATTTTTAATGCCAACAGAAGTATATAGCACAAAGCTGGAGAACGTGATAAATCTGAAAGTAGTGGGCTTAGCATTTGGTGCTCCTTGAGTTTCTTGTTTTCAGTTATGTTGCCTTGGGCCTAAAACTGCATGGCTGGCACCTCTCTTTCCACGCCAGGGACCTGCCCAGAAAGTCTTGCAGTGTGGCTGTCAGGAACCTTGTATCTCATCAGAGAACCCTGTCCTGATCTCCTGCAGAGGACCAGAAGGGCACATGACAAAACCACACAAGACTTTAGAAACTCTCCCTGACTTGGCTACTATATATTTAATTCTAAATGCAACAAAAATTGGTCTAAAAATTTAACTGATAAGAATTGACAATGGGTTGGAGTCTCGCATCCTAGACAGACAAGCTAAATGAGATCTAGATGAATTAGTTATATATCCTTGTCCCTTGGGAATCCTAGGCTCTGCTTTATGTCATTCTTTGAATTTTGCCACAAATTATTCACTACTTTCAGAAAACCTATTGGAATCATATGGCTGGAAAACAGTAAACTAAGAAATTAGTGATTTGGGACATTTACACCAAGCTACCGTATCTCCAAACATATTTCCATCCTCTTGATAGTACAGCTTCGGAAAAAATGGAAAGTAACTCTAGAAAAAGTGAATTCAAGTAGCCAGAGGTTGTGGCACACACCCGTAATTCCAGAATTCTGGAAAGCTGAGGGAAATGGATCAAAAGTTTGATCTATATAGTTCAGTGGCACAAGTAAAGTCCTGAGTTCAATTCATGGTACCAAAAAGAAAAAAAAAAAAAGTTTAACTCCAGTCTGGGCAACTCAGTGACTTAATGAGACTCTGACTCAAAATTGAAATTTAAAAAAGGCTGAGAGGGCCGGCAAGACGGGTCAGCAGTCTAAAGCGCAGTCTAAAGTTTAGGCAACCACAGGGACCAAGGCTCGATCCCCGGCACCACATGCTGCACCAGCCCCAGCCCCAGGGCAGGCTGAGCAGGCCATAACACAAGTAAGTAAATGAGGCTTAAATAAATAAATAAATAAATAAATAAATAAAATTTTATAAAAAAATAAATAAATAATAAAAAATGCTGAGAATGTAGCTCAGTGTGATGGCTTTGGGTTCAATTCCCAGTACCACATATAGAAAGTGGAAGCCAAAGAAAGACAAAAGAGAAATTTAATTCTGGTGATTGTGTTTCTTCTCAAAAAAGCTTTGCTGCATTAGCACATAAATCCAGGTTTGCTTCAGAAGAGGTGCCGCCTCATTCAGTGACACACCTGCCAAAGGGCCTGCCTTAGGTTCTGGGCCGTAGAGCAGCACACACACACACACACACACACACACACACGTATGAATAGGGTTCTTATAGGGAGCCCTGCCAAAGTGCTGGGGCTGTGGTGCTGTGCTAACAATATAAACTGCTCCCGCAGTGGGTGTGATTATTATTACTGATTCAAAGACACAGAATGTACTCCTCTAAAGAGTTTAAATAACTGTACTTCCAATGCTTCCTCAAGAAAACTGATAAGGGATCTGGCTGAAATTCCACCAGGTCTCCCTGACTCTGCAGCTTCTGTCCCTTATAATTATACTGTGCTGCCTCCTTGGATAAATGGAGTGAGTGTGTAGGGGCACACCCACAGGCCCACACACATGCTCTTTCACAAACACCTGTCCTGGCCCTTACCAAAGTTGGCCATTTGTTTCCTTGACTTTGGAGAAGGTTGGCAGTTACACTTTTCAATGATAATAAATTTTATCTTAAAATTTCAGGCATTTCTTCCCACATGCAGCTATACTTGTTTTATTGCACAACAGAGCTCTTGTATGAGAGGTTTATCTGGTTCATTTTAGTACCTGATTAAGCTAGTTTGAAACATAAGCTGAACAATTCTGCAATATAATTTCTCTCCCAAAAGAAAAGCAGTGGCCTGAAGGCACTATTCACGTGATTTTCACATGTCTGTTAACAATATATTTTAAAACTGCCACAGCCTGAGCAGGACAGACGACTTCCTTGAGGTCATTGTTATCCATGACAGCCATGCGTCCGTCCGGCAGGAAGCCTGCAGCAAGTCGGGTTAGCATTGAACCCGCCCCCTTTTCTTGGAGGGGGGGGAACCTTGTGGCTTGTACATCTGAACATGGATAAAACACATACTTTGGCAATTGTGGAATCTCATCTTTCTAAAGGGTCTTTTACCTGGCACATGAAGTAAAGCCTGAATGTGCTGGTAAGATTAATAAACCCAGCACTGGCTACATTCAGTTCATTTTATGACGCTATGGATTGAACCCAGGGCCTTGTACATTCGAGGCAAATATCCTACTACTGAGCTACACCCCAGATCTATGTGCATCTTCATGTTTCTACTTGAGAAAGGAAGGGCTACATTCCTAAGCAAGATCCAAAGTTAGGGATTTATACTGGTCAATTTAGGTAAATTTTGTTAAATATATGCAGTGCAGACAGAACCTCACCTGAGAAAGAGAATATTACCAGACCACTGAAAATGACGATTGACACCCTGAGAACTGATGATTTGACAGCTGATAGTTTAACAAGAACAGCTAAACTCTATGCTTCCATGTGCTGACTTCATTTCTTCAGCTCAACATTAGCCAATAATCTGGCTACATACTTTCCAGTTTTAGAATGCCTGGCCACTTTGGTCCCTGCTCTCTACTTTCATCCTTGGCCAAAACAACATACTGTAATTCTCAGAGTAAAATTGATTTGAGAGTCACAGACACACGCTGGCATACCAGCTTATGAAGCAGTCCCCTTTTAGAAATGCAGAAAATGACCCACCTAGATGCTAAGGAAGGTAAAAACTCCAGCTGCTGAAAAGTAGCACTTGGAAGCTGCCTGCTTCCAAAGCTCTGCACTTCCTCTGGATGCTCTGTTCTCTCCTGTTTGTCTTTCTAAAGTTAAATGACTTTGACAACTTCATCTTTCAGGTAGTAAGCGTTGCTAGGTCAGATTTCTCCCTTATTTGGGAAAACTAAGAGGAAAGGGGGGTGGGCGTGGTGTTCTCCCTACTGAAATAAAAATTTGTTCCCTAGGACAGTCCCAACTCTTGGGTGGAAGGCGGCTCCATCATAAACTGGCCATATGTGATTTGGGGCTCAGCCCTTCCTAGCTGAGAGACCTTATTATTTGATCTCTGAGCTTAGGTTTCTTCATTGGTAAAATGGTGATAATAACAGCAACCAACCCTGTTGTTTAGAATCAACCGATGAGTATTTAGAGGCATTTGGTATACCTTACATGTGCAATAAATCTCTGCTATCCTTATCGAGAATAAGCTGCCTGAACTAAATTCAGATTTTTTTTTATTAGTACATGTTTGCAGTACATGCAGTTAAATTTAATTCTGATCATATGCAACTGTTAGGAGGCACATATAACATCTCTAGTATTCAGATACCCGGGAAGCTACTTATGATTGGAAAAAACGATTAAAGCCCATCCGGACCCAACCTGCCCATGTGAGAGGGGTGTGTCTTAAACTAAGCAGTTCTGATATTTGCTGAATGAAAATCGAGTACAGATGCTAGGCATGGCTTGACCTGCAAGGCACGTGCTGTCTAAAAATATTTTAAATTAAACTTTTAAAGCCTGGGTTCTCAAAATAAACAAAAATAAAATAAAGCCTGAATTCTCAAGAAGTTATCAACACGTCCTCCTTCTGTCAGGACGCGTGACCATTTTACAGACCTGCCTGGGACTCCCCAGGAGCCAATTTTCTGGTCCCCGCACAGCTTGCATTACAGTACTCAGCGTCCCCAATTGTTGCCATCTCAGAACAAAAGCCTAATTGCCGCTGCTACAATACAGCCCTTTTTCTGAGGTCATCGCGAATCTGGAGCAAACAAGAGAGGGAGTTCTCGGGAGCTGCAGGCACCGTAACTAAGCCCACAGACCCCAAGCCACCCAGGGATGGGCTTCGGAGTCTGCACCCCCTCAAGTTTCAAGCCCTTTTGGACATGCGAATTCCCTCCTGGACAAGTCCAGAGGAAGTCGGGTCGCTCGGTCCTCGGGGCGTCCCGCCAGCCCGCCCGCACTCGTGCCCCAAGAGCCCCCTCTTCCAGCCCCGGGCAGCGCCACGCAGCGGGGGCCCCCAAGGCAGCCCGGATGGGGCGCTGGGACTCACGCGGTCTCTCGGAGTCTCAAGGGCCTCTCCCCGGTGGGCTCCGCGCCCCTCGGGGTCTGTGAGTGGGCGCCTCCCATCGCTCTGAACTCTGGCGCTGCCTGTGCAAGACTTTGGCGGGGCCTGGCTGCGCGACGCAGGTCAGGTGGTGGCCACGGCTTCTGCCCGGCGCTGGGCTGTGTGCCTGTCCCTTGGGGCCTCAGCCACCGCAGCAGGTGGAGTGGGCGACCGCGTCCCGCACCTTGGCCGGGTCCTTGCGCTCGGACGGGCCGCGGCGGGAGGCCGGGCCACGGTGTAGACAGACGGCAGGGGGCGGTGCGGCCGGGCGGGAGCCCCGGATCCTTTTACAGGGGAGGGGCCTGTACCCTGTGCCTGCACGCCCGGCCCCAGCCCGCTGGAACCAGGGAGTCCCTGTGCGTCCCGCCCAGCCAGCAGGGGCTTGGGCGGGTTATTTCCCTCTCCCCAGCCTTCATCTTTGAATAGGGGAGTGTTCATCTTCACACCGTCAAATATTCCCTGGGCCACGATGTCTTCCAGGCTGAGGGGACAGCACCCCACCTGCACCAGCTGAGCCCCCCTCACTCCCACTGCTTAGCTACTCAGCCGACAGCGCCATCGGCGCCGAATGGCACAGCTTTCACTCTATTTTTGTCTGTTTTCAGGACTGGAAACTGACGACCCTGAGCCAGTGAGCGCTCCACCACGGAGCCACATCCACAGCCCTAAAGTTTTGAGACAGGTTACAGCTAAATTGCCCTCGTTGGACCCTAACTCGCTATCACCTCAGTCTGTACTGGATCCCAGCATTTTTGTGACTCTTCCTCACTAGAATGCAGCTCCGTGAAGATAGAATTGGTTCACTTTTGTTGTTTGTCCCCCAGTCCTCTGCACTGGGGATTCAACTAAGCAACATCTCTCTCTGGATTTTCTTTTTATTTTGAGACCGAGTCAAACGAAGTCACTGAATTACCCAAACTGGGTTTTAACTTGAAATCCTCCTTCCTCGCCCTCCCCAGACACTGGAATTACAGACATGCACCACCAGATTTTGAGATAAGGTCTTGGCGGCTTGCCTAGGCTAATCTGAAATTCTGCAGGTGATCCTTCTGCCTCAGCCTCCTGAGTAGCTGGGACTGCAGCCCCCAGCCTCCCAATGCTAGATTGAGACTGTCAGTGGTACAAATGGTTTATTTCTGTTCTTAGCTTAGTGCCTGCCTCATGGCTTATGTACAATAAATACTTCCGAAATAAATGAATAAGCCACTGGCTAATGCTGAGCACACAGAATTGTGTTCAACATTAACTTTATCTCTCCTTGAAAGTTACTGGAAGATAAGCAGGTGTGCAGTTACACTTTAATCATTGAGGAGAGATCAGAAAACATAACCAAGACGTATGTTTATAACAGTTTTTGAGCTCTCTGTGGAGTGCCACATTTTGGGCACCCACTCACTCACTGTCCTCACTGTGATGAGAGGGCTCTGGAGTTCCAGAAAGCAGCTCCACAGAAGCCCTATGAGCAAAGTACTGGGGATGGGAAAATAAGTGTTAGTTAGCAGTATGTAATGAGATTGCAATTGAGATTTTTGTGGTAAGGATTTCAGTACCTGAATAGAAGTAGACTCCTGGCAGATAATTTGTTCTTTAAAAAAATAAAAATAAAAATAAAAAACAACCTCAAATGCTTCACACAGCCTGTCTGGAATACTGTGGCCATGGGACTAGAGCTCGGGTGCAGATACAGACAGAGCCCTGTGCGAGCCAGACTTCTTCCGGAGCAGTGCTCAGCCTATCCTAGGGAGGACTTCTTTCCCAGGGGATCGATCATTCCAGGGAAAATGGGATGTGAGGGCAGCAGCTGGAGAGGAGGCCAGGAAGGGGAAAGCTGCTTCTCCCCAGTAGGCAGGATGGGCTCCTTTTCTGTTAGTGCAGAACCAGCTGGTGAATACCAGGAAATGGCTGAAAAATAAAGAACTGGAGACATAACTCATCAGTGGCAAGTAGCTTTACCTTTACTAGCAATTAAGTAATTGTTTTCAATGTTGTTGCCTAAGTGAAAAGGCAGCAATCAAGAAAATGAGCAGGCAGGCTGCCTCTGTGGTGGTGCAAACCTGTAATTCCAGCACTCAGGAGGGTGAGGCAGGAGAATCCCAGAGCTGGGCTACACAGCCAATCAAGGCCAGCCTGCACTGCATAGCAAAACCCTGTCTCCAAAAACTAAAAAAGGAAAGAAATGAAAGAGAAAGAGGGAAAGGTGCAGCAAATACAAACACTGAAAGGTCAACATAAACAAAACTAAATTCACTGCAAAAGCCTTAATATACACATTACATGCATCTGATTATTAATGTTCTTAATAAAAATAAACTTTAAGTACTACTACTTCTTTTTTCCCATTTCCTCTTTTTATTTATTTTTAAACTTAGAATCATCTTGGAGAGTGGGTACCTATACATAATACAGCTTATTTTCTTTAAATTCCTCCCCACCACTTATTTTCCTTTCCCTGTTTTCATTCTTGTTGATATAATCTTAGCTCATGTTCATGACAAATGTTTATGTTCATCGAGGTTATTGGGTTACTGCACATAGCAAATCTTTATTCCACTTATTTCCCTTCTCCCTCCCCTTCCCTCTCATCCTCCATTTGCAAGAGATCCATCTCCTTGTCCCCTGCTTTTTTTTTTTTTTTTTTTTTAATTATCTTTAGGGGTAGGCAAAATAGCTCAATGGACAAAGCACCTGCTTAAGCAAGCTAACGCAAGCACAGGAACCTCAGTTTGATCCCCGGCACCACATGCAACACCAGCCCAGCCCCCAGAGCAGGCTGAGCCAGCCAGAGTCTGGGCATAGTGCCACATGTCTATAATCCCAGTGCTGGGGAGGCTGAAAGCGGGAGGATCACCACGATTCTCAGCTGCATAGTGAGACCCTGCAAAAATACTTTTAAAATATTTTAAAATACTTTAAAAACTAATTATAACCAGGCGTAGTGGTGCACACCTGTAATCCCAGCACTTGGAAGGCTGAGGCAGGAGGATCGGTGTGAGTTCGAGACCAGCCTGGGCCACAAAAGTGAGCTCAAGGCCAGCCTGAACTGCATAGCGAGACCCTGTCTCAAAAAGACAAAAAACAAAAAACCAACCTAGTTGTAAAATAAATTATTTTAAATCATTTATTTATTTATTTATTTATTTATTTATTTATTTATTTATTTATTTGGTACAGGGTGTTGCTATGCAGCTTGAACTCATAGTGAGCCTCCTATCTCAGATACCCCAGTACTGGAATTATAGGCATGTGCCACCATGCCCAATTTTGGGGCCAAGACAACATATGGTACCAGGGATCAAACCAGGGTCCTTAGACTTGGCAGGTAGGTGCTTAGACCGCCACGCTATCACCCCAGCCCTACTTGTCCCCTTCTGTCCATCCTTTATCATTCTCTTTGTTTGTACTTTGTCTCTCTCAAAGGAGAAATACCACACTGAATTTAAGTTTGGGTCTCTGGTTTATTTCACTCAATGTTATATTTTCCACATGCATCCATTTTCCTACAAATGTCTCAAATCTGTCATTCTTTATATCTGAGTAGTATTCCATTACATAGAGAACACATTTTCTTTGTCCAGTCATCTATTGACGGGTGTATAGGCTGCTTCCAGAATTTAGCTGCTATGAGTTTTGTTGTTTTAAACACTGGCACTGGTGTGCTCGCTTCGGCAGCACATATACTAAACACTGGCACTGGTATGCATGTATCGCTCTGGAATGGTGTCTTAAGCTCTTTGGGGAAGGCACTTCAAAGTGGGAGAGTTAAACAATCTTCTATGGTCTGGATGTTCCATAGTTTATTAATCAGTTCACCTACTGGAGAATATATTTGCTGCTCTAGGTTTTGGCAGTTATGACTAAAGCTGGTACGGAAGTGTAGCATTAAGCATATGTTTAGTTTTACAAGAAACTGACAAAACTAGCTGCAAAAGTGCTGCATCAAAGAGCGTTTCTGTTCGTTCACAGCTTCACCAACATTTGGTATTGTCAGTAGTTTGACTTTTGGCCTTTCTTTCTTTCTTTCTTTCCTTCTTTCTTTCTTGTATTTAAGACAGGGTCTACAGGGCCTAACTATGTAGATCATACTCATAGTGATTATCCTGCTTTCAGCCTCCCAAGAGCTGGGATTACAGGCCTGTGCCACAATGCCCAGTCTCAATCACAGTCTCAGCCTGCCCCAGAGGTGGGGTCAGGATGGTACCGGACATTGAACTCCAGCTGCTACACTCTGCCTAAGCTTTAGTCTGCTGAGCTATCAGGCCAGCCCATGGCCGCTTTAATAGTGTAGTGGTACCTCATAGTGCAATGGTCATTGCAATTCCCTGATGATATATGATCTCAAAATTGTTTCATAGATTTATTTTGCACCTGTACTTTTCTTTTTTGAGACAAGATTTTACTTTGTAGTCCAGGCTGCCCTTCAACTCATTTATGTAGCACAGACTAGCCTCAGACTCACAGCAATGCTCTTGCCTCAGCCTCCTAGGTGCTAGGATTACAAGCATGCACCACCACTCCTGGATCTGTATATCTTCTTTAGTGAGACATTATATTTACTTTTAAATTCATTCAAAAACGATCACTATCAGAGGCTGAGGATGCAGCTCAGTAATAGAGCATTTGCCTACCATGGCCAACAGTCCGTGTCTGATTTCCCAGCATTCTAAAAACAAACCAAAACTTCTAAGACCCATAATTAAGCTCAGTCCCCAGGAGTGTTTCCTTCATTAGCACTTAATTACTGATATGAATAGATTCAGGTGTAGTATTTTATTTATATATTTTTTATTTCTATATGTTTCCTCTGAGATGTTTCTCCATTTTTCATTTCTTGCTTTCACGCTAAAAAATAATTTTAGCCAGGCATAATAATACATGTCTGTGATCCCAGCACTCAGAGGACTTAGGCAGGAGAACTACTGAGAGTTTGAGATCAACCTAGGCTGCACACTGAATTCAAGATCAGATCCTGTCTCAAAAAAGCAAACAAATTAAATTATTCTACTGTAATTTTCCTGTTTTTAAAGTATTGTCTTTGTTTTATGTGTACCACAGGATTTTCCCCCCAGTATTACAGATGGATTATGTTTAGTAATTGACTTGTAGATTACAAAATATATCGTCAACTTTTCACAGTTGGTTTGCAGTTGAAAGTGTGCTTCCTTATGTAAATTCCACAGGAAAAGCACCATTTTTTTTTTTAAATAGAAAACTCACCAGATGGAGTTAAACACCAAAAGGAAATGTTAAAAGAATACATAAGTGAAGTTTAATACAAATCAATCAAAATTAGTCAAAATGAGTAACAGGAAAAAGACTGAACACAAAATGAACAGTGTCCTGGGGACTTGTTAGATGATATCAAACCCATGTAACTAGACTCTCAAAAGCAAAGAAAAAATGAAATAGAAAAAATATTGGAAATTAAAAAAAAAAACTTTTACTTATTTATTTGGTATAGGGTCTCACTACACAGCTCTAAGTGATCCTCCTGTCTTAGCCCCCCAGGGAATACAGGTGTGCACCACCAGGTCTGGTTTCCATAGCCCACACTGCAAGCCCAGGGTTCCAGGCCAGGGCCAGCATGGCACTCAGTCCTGGGAATTGAATTTGTGTCCTTGTGCTTGCCAAGCAGGCACTTAGACCATGGAGCTATCTCCCCAACCCTAGAAGAAATATTTGAATAAATAATAAACAAAAGCGTCCTAAATGTAATACAAACCAAAACTTTGCAAATACAAGATAGCAGAGAAGTTCAAGGTGGAATAAACAAGAAGCCCATTCCAAAGCATAACGAAGTCAAGCTGGTATAAACTTAAAGGCATAAAGAGAGCCAAAAAAACCCTTCCACTTAGTCATTTTTCATTGTATCTATTTCTCTGATAAAAATTCTCATTTCTTTGCTGAGATTTTGATTTAGGAAAAGAAACTTTTTCCTTTAATTTCTTACCTTCAGCTATAATAGTTTTTAAAACTATAAAAGCCAAATGTTATTAGCTTGCTCAGTTCCAGCACAGCTGTGATTACTTTTCTCTTTTGTTTCCGAACTTTTGCTTATTAATTTATTTTTATGGTCGGCTCAGCCCGCCCCGAGGGCAGGGCTGGCACAGCATGTGGTGCCGGGGATCAAACCCGAGGTCCCTGAAGCCACCCAAACTTTCCCAAGCAGGCGCTTTAGACCACTGAGCCATCCCGCCGGGCCCCTACTTTTCTCCTTTGACCATATTTCTTTTTCTCTGTTCTTTACACATCCGGTCATTTTGGAGTGAATCTTGGATATTGTAATGCTAAACTGTGCAGATTCCAAACTCTGCTATTTTCTAGTAGTAAGTCTTATTTTTCCTCAGTTTCAGCAGGTAATTTTCTGTCACGCTTGAAACTGAAACTCTGTTTCTTGTGTTGTTGAGAGGCTCCAGGATCCCCAATGTGAACCCACTGTGAGTGCATGGACTACGCTTAATGCAGACTGGAGCTGGGGGGCAGGGGTTCCCTACTTGGCTGCTCCTCACCTGTTCTCCAGGATATTCGGTACCAAAGGCTGCTATTCTGTTACCTCTTCAGAATCTTCATTGGTCACTTTGTGAATTCTGTCCAGATTTCAGTTATTTTCTGCAACAATGGTCACAATATGCAGAATGGCCTATAATGCACCAAAGCAGAAGCCCACATTATACCATTCTTACAAAACTGTAATGTCCTAATTTATCACTCAACTAACTTATCATTGTTATCCTATATGACTTGGAAATACTTTTTTAAAACCCCAGAATAAATCAATTGTGGTGGTACATGCCTGTAATCCCCGCACTCATGAGGCTGAGGCAGGAGGATTGCCTTGAGTTTGAGGCCAGCCTAGGCTACATAGTGAGACCCTATCTCAGAAAATGAAAAAAAAAAAAAAATGAAGGATATTAGAAATAATCTGTCATGGGTCCTGAAGGTATCTTAAAAGATAAGAACCAAAGGAAGTGAGCCATAAGAGCATATTTGGAGAAAACTGGCTGTTAGGTATTCCCCAGAGAAAGCTCAAATAAATAATCAGCAATGCACATCAAGGTGCTAGAAAAATAAGAATAGTACAAACTCAAAGTTAGTAAAAGAAAGGAAATTCTAAAGATCAGAGAAGGAATCAGTGAAATTGAGGCCCACCCTCATCTAAGTTACCTTTTTCATTGATGAAACACCCGGTGCCCGGGAGGGTAGCTCAGTGGTCTAAAGCGCCTGTTTAGGAAAGCTTAGGCGGCTGCAGGGACCGAGGTTTGATCCCTGGCACCACATGCTGTGCCAGCCCTGCCCTCAGGGCAGGCTGAGCCAGCCATAAAAATAAATAAATAAACAAACAAAAGTTCTGAAACAAGGAAAAAAATAAATAAAAATAAAAAATTCAAAAAAACCACCACCAACAACAAATACCCAACACCCACAAGTAAAGGAAAGAAAGTTTTATTTAGGTTACAGTTTGTAGAGGTTTCAGTCCATAATCCTCTGGGTCCTAGGCAAGGTATCATGGCAAACAGACATCATAGAGAAACATACCATAGCAGGGAAAAGGTATCAAAGAAAGCAAGGGGTGACCACAGCTCTTTCTATCCCTTGTATTTTATCCAGGCTGCTCAGGGTGGGTAGCATTCACACCTTAATTCTAGTGCCCTTGATCCAAGCACTGCACCATGAATAAATCCCAATGTCACATACTATAGATTCAGTCACCTCTGAAAAACCCCAACTATGACCACATAAGATATTGGGAGGACATGTAGGCACAAGCCATAACCCCTCCACCAAAAAACAAAAACAAAACAAAACAAATCACGAAGAGGGCTGGAGACATAGTTCAATGGCACAAGTGCCAGGTCCTGATTCCTCATAGCAAACACACAAACACAAAATTAAATTATTGAAGAGTTGATTCTTTGAAAACAGACAAATCCCTAGACATTTAAGCAAAGAGAGAGGGAGAATGAGAGAGAGAGAGAGAGAGAGAGAGAGAGATGGACTGAGTTTGACTTCTGGTTCCCCTCCCCACAAAGAAAGTGGAAAAACTGAAATTAATGCAATCAGTAATGAAAAAGTTTAAATTACAATGGACACACTACTGCCAGAATAAAAAGATTACTAATAACTACTTCTGAAACCTATAAATAAATAAAGTGGAGAATTCAGAGGAGCTTAATAATAGAGTCCCAGAAATACTGTATATAAATTACCAAAATTGTACCAAGAAAACAATGAAATACCCAATAACAGGCAGTGAAATGAAAGCACTAATAAATAACCTACCACCTAAGAAGAGCACAAGTCTTATCAAGTTAACTACTGAATTCTACAAAAACTTCAGGGAAATTCTTAAACCAATATTCCTGAAGCATTTCAATGAATTTGAAAGGGAAATATTCCCAAAGTCATTACTAGAAGTGAACATTACCTTGATTCCAAATATAGGCAAGGATCCAATCAAGAAAGAGAACTATAAACTGATATCATTAATGAATAAAGATACAAAAAATCCTCAACAAAGCACTAGCAAACAGAACATAACAAATCATTAAAAAGAGCATAAATCACGACCAAGTAGGCCTCTTTCCAGAGGTGCATTTTTGATTTATATAAATAAATCAATAAATATAAGGTACCACACAAATAGAACCAAGGACAAAAAAAAAAAAAAAATCACATGATTGTTTCAAGACATGCAAAAAAGGAAACCCTTTGACAAAAGGCAACATACTTTCATGATAACAACTTTGAAATAAGTGTAGAAACTTTACTTAATCTGATAAAAGCCACTTATGACAAACCTATTGTCAACATTGTATTATATGGGAAACACTAAATCTTTCTCTTTAAAATCAGCAACAATACAAGAATATCCATTATCATCACTCCTGTTCAGCATAGAACATAAAACATTAATGTAGTGATCAGGCAATAAAAAGAAATATGCAGGAAAGGAAGAAGTAAAATCATCATTATTTGCAGATGGCATGATCATCTACATAGACCAAAAAAATCCACAAAAAGACTCAAAATTAATAACCAAATGTAGTAATGTCCAACATACAAAATCAATACAAAAGATCAATAATGTTCTTGTACATTAAAGTAAACCCACAGAGAATGAACTTAGACAAAATACCATTCACAATAACATCAAGCAAAATTAAATCTTTAGGAATTAACCTAACTAAAGAAGTGAAAGAGCTCTACAATGAAAACCACAGTACTATGAAAAATGAAATCAAAGAGAACATCAGAAAATGGAAAGATATTCCCTGTTTCTGGATAAGCAGAACCAAAATAGTCAAATGGCCATATCTCCAAAATTGGCATACAGATTCAATGCAATCCAGTCAAAATTTCAGTAGCATTCTTCATAAAACTGGAGAAAACAGCCCTAAGATTCATATGGAGCCAGAAGATAACCAGAATAGCAAAAGCAATCCTGGATAAAGCAGTAGGTACCAAAATCCCAGATTCGAAGCTATAATACAAAAGTTCTATGATAAGAACAGCGTGGTACTGGCACAAAAATGGACACAAGGACCATGAAACAGAATAAAGGATGCAGAAACAGCCCCAGACACATTTAACTATTTGATCTTTGACAATGGGACCAAAAATATGCAGTTACTTAGTTAAGCTACTAAACTTCACAAGTTGACACAATCATTCCCCACAGGACTAAAATTTATACCTTTATAAAAAACTCAAAAAATCAGACTCTTCCCAAAATAAAAGATCCAATCTAAAAATGGACAACTGAAATGAAGAGACTTCACAGAAAAAGTACAAATCACCATAAATACATGAAGAAATGCTCAGCATTACTGGACATTGGAGAAATGCAAGTTAAAAGAACACTGTGATTCCATCTTACCCAAGAAGGAATAGTTATCAGGAATTCAAATAATAAATAACAAATGCTGGTAGGACCACGAAAGAAAAGAAACCCTTATACATTGTTCATAGAAATTCCATCTGACCCCACTGTTCTTCTACTAGCTGTCTTCCAGATAGTCAAAGACATCATATTACAGTAATATATCCAAACCCATGTTTATAGCATCATAACTCATAATATCATGCTAAATCTTGTTAGTGATCCATATGTCCATCAGCAGGTAAATAAAGAAAATGTGATATCTATATACAGCAGAGTGCTACTCTGCAATAAAGATAAACATGAGTCATTTGTAGAAAAGTAAGACCATTTAAGTAAGGCAGATTTATAAGTTCAAATATCACATGGTTTCTCTCTATCTGTCTATCTCTCTCTCTCATTTTTTTTTTATTTTTTTAAACAATTCTTTTTTTAATTTTTTTTTAAAGAATTTTTTATTTTATTTATTATTTTTATTCTTGTTTCAGAACCTTTGTTTATTGACTCATTTTTATGGCCGGCTCAGCCTGCCCCAAGGGCAGGCCTGGAGCAGCATGTGGTGCCGGGGATCAAACCGTGGTCCCTGAAGCCGCCCAAGGTTTTTTTAAACTTTTTTAATTTTTTAAATTTTTTAAATTTTTTAATTTTTTTAAATTTTTATTTATTTATTTATTTATTTTCTTGTTTCAGAACCTTTGTTTATTCACTCATCTCCATGGCCAGCTCAGCCCACCCCAAGGGCAGGTCTGGCACAGCATGTGGTGCCGGGGATCGAACTGCGGTCCCTGAAGCCGCCTAAGCTTTCCCAAGTAGGCGCTTTAGACCACTGAGCCATCCCGCCGGGCCCTCTCTCTCATTTTTTTTCCTTTTGTATCAGGAATCGAACTCAAGGCCTCACACTTGACACACAGGTGCTGTGCTGTGCTGCTGAACTGCATTCCCAGACCCACATGGTTTCTCTTGTATGAAAAACCCAAGTATTAGAGCAAAATAAGGGAGAGATACTATGAAGTAGAGAGAGCTTTCTCAAAGAAAAAGGAGATGGAGAAACAGGGAAGAAGGAAGGAGGGAGGGAGAGGATGGAAAAAAGGACTTTGTGTTATGTCTGTGTACCAATTCACTGCAAGGAATGCAAATGTTATATACTACAAACACATACTAAATTTTTCTAAAAAATGTTCCCTATTAACTGTTAGCTCCTTCCTTCTTAGTAAGCCAAAAAACACGAAACAACCGTGTTCTGTTAGCTATGTGTCTACATAGATTGGGAATGCTACATTTCTCAATCTTTATTTCACTCAGGTAGCCATGTAACTGTTAGTAAGATGAAAACAGAAATATTGAGCTCAGTTTCTTTTTTTTTTTTTTTTTTTTTTGTCTTTTTGAGACAGGGTCTCAATGTGCAATTCATGCTGGCCTTGAACTCACTTTGGTAGCCCAGGATGGTCTCGAACTCACATCAATCCTCCTGTCTCAGCCTCCCAAGTGCTGGGATTACAGGCGTGCGCCACCATGCCTGGCTCTTTTTTTTTTTTTTTTTTTTTAATCAAGAATCAAACTCATGATTTTGTGTTTGCCAGGCAGGCACTGTGCCACTGAGCTAAATCCCCAGTTGAGTTCCATTTCTGGAATGTATCATTAATGGAGAAGGAGGAGGTAAGCCCTATTTTTTTGCTCCTTTATTTTCCCTGCTGATTGGAATGCAGATGTGACAGCTGAATTTGAGCAGCCTATGGAAGCCAAATGCTGGAGATGAAGGAGTCCGAATCCCTGACTCCACGCAGCCTCCAAGCTTGCCCTGCCTACCTACAGATGTCCTTTATGTGAAGAGAAACAGCATGCTATTAGTCTGAATTTCTATAAGATGCAACTAATTCAAATCCTAAAAGCCAGGTGTGGGGGCACATGCCTGTAATCCTAGCACTTGGGAGGCTGAGTCAGGAGGATGAGTTTGAGACCAGCCCAACCTATAGAAGGGAGCTCAAGGCCAACCTGAACTGCATAGTGAGACCTTGACTCAAAAAGGAAAAAAAAAAAAATCCTAATCAATACTCTCATTACTCAGTTGGAGAGAAAGAGTTGCATTATTTTGTCACCCAGCCACCAGCACTGACAAATTATTACTTTGCAGCTCTGCCAGCAGTGAATCTCACCCTATTCTATCCAGAAAGTGCCACGCAAGGGGACTTGGATCCTAACACCTCTCAGGCAGAGTTCAGCTCCAGTTGAAGAGTGCACAAGACTGGCCCAGCCATCCCTGCTGAGCAATCCTACCCACAGCTCAATGCTGTGCTGCTGTCTTGCTCATATTCAGGTTGCCTGGGACCTGCTTCCAGCCTCACAAATCCACACACTAGCTCTGCTTCACTCTCTTGGTCCTCCTAGCAAAGAACAAAAAGTTAGAACTAAGAAACTGAATCAGACCTGGGTGTGGTGGCGCACGCCTGTCATCCCAGCACTTGGGAGGCTGAGGCAGGAGGATCAGTGTGAGTTCGAGATCAGCCTGGGCTACAAAAGTGAGTTCAAGGCCAGCCTGAACTGCATAGTGAGACCCTGTCTCAAAAAGACAAAAAAAAAAAAAAAAAAAAAAAAAAAAAAAAAAAAAAAAAAAAAAAAAAAAAGAAAAAGAAAGAAAAAAAAACTGAGTCAGAGAGCACAGCTGGAGAGCCCCTGCAGATGCCATCTGGTTGCAGCCTGTTTCACCTCTTACACTAGCACTGTAAACTACGCTGATGCCACAGACTCCAGGCTTGGCCCACAGTTCTAGAAGCCACGATAAGTGGAACCTCACTCAGATACCCCCTACATTAGCTACTTCACTGCCACTGTATCCAACTGAAAGATTACACATCTGTTATTTTCACTGGGTGAAAAAAAGTTTTACTTTAAAAACCACCTCATTTCTACTCAGTGTCAAAGCGAGGAATTTACCTTTGGAGATCTGCCTTTGAATTTGTTCTCAGTTTGCTCTGATGAGTAGACATGACCGCAGCCAAAACCGGGACCTTATTTCTGGTCTTGCAACCCTCAGAGCACAGAATGAAGTCAGGTGAGAGTCACATGCTCACTCACAAGCTGAGTAAGTTTGCAGTGCAGATTTCCAGCCAAATGCCTCTTCCTTAAGGTTAAATCTCAGAAATTCTCCTACAGGTCCACCTGCCACTCTGCAAGGGACTGTTCTCTAACTCTCTGTGTGAATGACAACAGAGTCTGTCCAGAAAAAAGGTCTTTGTTCCTTGTTCCAAGGTGAGCAATGGTCACCTGCAGTAACTCAGCAGTTCACAGGGGCAAGCTGGAGCGACAGACCTGCAACCTCACTCTCCTGACCCCAGACATCCGCCAAGTCTGACAGTGAGTCTGCAGTTTCAGAGAGAGGACTGGAAGCACTTCTTCAAGTTTCTTTTTATTTTCATTTCTATTCCTATATAATGGTTCAGAGAGGGTATGTTCGTTGTCCACCTTTTATTGATTTCTTTTTTAAACAGGTTATTCTTTGTGTGTGCTCCCTGCCTCTCTGGGGAACATCCTGGACTAAGACTATTAATTAACTCTTAGTACTTTTTTGGGTTTTACCTCCTTACTTTGGAATAGTCACCTGAGGCAACCTTTACAGGTTTTTTGGTTTTGTTTCTCTGCTTGTTTCTTTGTAATGCTAGGCACTGAACCCAGAGGCATTCTATCACTGAGCTACATTCCTAGCTCTTTTTCATTTTTATTTTGAGACAGTCTTGCTAAGTGGCTCAGGTGGATTTAGACTTGTGGTCTTCCTGCTCTAGCCTCCCAAAGTTCTGAGATCACAAGCATGTGCCACCATACCCTGCCCTTTTCTACATTTAAACACCATCTGACCCCACTTCTCTGGTCCTGAGGAAAGGGTTCATTCACTGAGTTGATTTTTCATTCATCAACCCCAATAGGTTCTAGTTTGGTCTTTCCACTGAGAACCAAGAGAGCAGACAAGAAAACCAGAAGGCTGGCAAAAATCCTGAGGGGCTGGGTTCAAGGAAGATTTTCATTTGGAAGTTTTTGGAGTTACAATCAGTATGCATGGTTTATTATATTCAAACATCACCATGAATATTTTCTAAAATGCCACTGTTTTCTGGCTAGGCAAAATAAACAGGGTCTATAGAGCCTGAATATGTTATAAAACAAGTGAACTTTCAAAGGAGTTCCCGAAGAGAGGCAAAGCTTAATGCTTAGAGGTCATGCTGAGATTTTAATTATTTATTTCAGGGCATTTGTAAGCCAGAGAGAACTGCCAAGTACAAGGAAATGTCACCACAGCAGGATTTTAGCCTGAAGCAGGTTGAATAGAAGAAAGAATAAGCAGAGGTGGAACAAAACATTGAGTGGCTTTTTCTTTAGGAAGCCTGGAACTTTTCCATCTTCCTGATGAAAAGCCCTGGAATTGCAATGGAATGATTCTGTGCCTGTAGAGGAAAATTCAGGCCACTCATGGTAGTTAGTATGGAAGAAAATAAAGATATCAGGCTCCACCAGCTGTGGAACCTGCAGAGATCAGTAGCGAGTGCTGCAGGTTTTGCTATTCCATACTCCAAGAAAGGGGCATTTCAGAAAAAGGATTTGGCTTATATGGTCTTAGCTTGGAACATTTTCAGTTTCCTTCCTTTTTATTTCTGTTCAAATTTTTGATCCACTTTGCTATATTTATCATCACCATTTTCTTTAGCAGTTAGAATCTAAAAACGCACAGACAGAAAGGAGAGCCATACACTTCATGGAAACTTCACGGAAACATTCTGATCCTACCTCCTGGATCCCAAAGGGCAGACAGCCAGTGGCAGAAGAGAAGCAACTACTTGACCAAGGTGGGCCAACTGAGAGACATAGACTCTGGCTCACAGGCTCCAACCCAGCTGAAGGGCAGTCACAGGACCCAGGAGTTTATAAGGATCAAGGCCTTCAATTCCACCCAATTCAGAGATCCTCTGCTAAAGATTCCAGACAGGTGGCCAGCCAATCTCTGCTTGGAATATTCACAGTTAGAAAATTTCTAGCCAATGCATGCAGCCCTCACATTTCTCAATCATAGCTCTCTCAAAGAAAGGGCACAGCAACTGAGTCTCAACACAGTTGGCCAATAATCTCAACTTGTTAGTGCTGTTAGGGTCTGGGTCAACTTTCAAGCTGAGAGCCACCTTCTCTAGCAGATCCCAAACTGGCTTTATTAATTCAAACACTACAGCCTCAGAGAGGACATTTGTGACTACCCAGTCAGAGGAAGCATCAGGCCCCAACCCAACTCACCCAATGAAATTCCCTATTATCTTGTCTCAGTTTTGTCTGAAGTTATTTCTGTTTTATATATTGCACCATAGCTATCCTCATCCGTGAGGCTCAGGGTCTCGTTGGCCTTGTCCGCAGCTGTTTCATTTCAAACGCCTAGAAAGGTATGTGGAGATACAGCAGGTGCTCAAAAAATAAGAATTAAATGAAGAAATTCTAAACTGGTCTATTTCCTTGCACATGAAAATTCTTCAAATCTACGCAATTGGATCTCCCAGATGTTTTTAGGTAGAAAGTCTCTAGATTGTTCATACTTCTCATTGACATAATCCCTTTGCACCAGATGATGATACAGTATAGATCTTCCTTGTATAACAACCTATTTGTATCATGACTGTTCAATTTAAATAACTTTTGGACTTAACAACCAAGAAGAATTCTTTGGACTTATGACCCATACAGACTAATAACCTTTCTAATTTTTGTACAGTTCTGCACATCTTGTGTATAGAGCATTCTGTTTATATAGTACTATAATATTTTATTATACTGTATAGTATGGTATAGTATGGTAGTTTTATATACTGTTATACATTACAGTACTATATGTAAGAGTTTTACAAGTAAAAGTGAAGCCATCAAGTTGGAGCATTCTTTGACAATTCCTCTGTTCTGAATATTGTAATGTATATACTATATGCAATTCCTCATTTAGTAACCGAGTTATATAAAGACCTAGTTGCAGGAGCAGAACTTGGACATTAAATGAAGAATATCTGGTGTAGTAGGAATGATACCTTTTATGTATTTAGTGCTTTACCTTGTGCCATACACATAAGTTTTTTGTTTGTTTGTTTGTTATTTTAGGACAGGATCCACAGAGTCTTACGACATAGATCAGACTCATAGTGATCCACCTGTGACCTGTGTTCAGCCCCCAAGAGCTGGGATTACAGGTATGAGCCACCATGCCCAATCTCAATCAGTGTCTCAGCACACCCATGGGTGGGGCCAGCATAGCATGCCAGAGATTGAACCCTGGCCACTGTGTCTGCCTAAACAGGTGCTTTAACCCATGGTAAGTACTTTTAAAGCACTTTTTTTTCAATTCACTCAAAAATTATATTTACAAGTCAGGCACCACTAGAAGACAAACTAGATATCTCAGGGGCACAAGTGCCTACCTGTCAAGTGCAAGGCTCTGAGTTCAAACCTCTGTTCTAAAAAAAAGGTATACAGTCAAGATGCTGGCAGGTAAAATGTTCCAATCTGAGAGCTTAATAGAGAGACTGTTTACAAAGATCTGAAAATGTGTTGGGGGACTTCAAAAGGTGGTAGAGAGCCATGGGGCTGGTCAAGAGTTCAGGGGTTAGTGGAATACTCAGTAGAGAGATCTGGCTGCTTGGCTGAGGTATGGCTTT